>WNWK01003242.1:0-18261 GCA_009830355.1 Cherax destructor | reverse complement strand
TGGGTACTTCCAGTGTGTGTGTTTGTCCTGTTTGGGCTTGGTGTCCTCCGTATCTGCTGTCTCCTCTCTCTCCCTCTCTTTGCCTTCTTGTCTGCTCCTCAAGCCTCCCTTTCTTCCTCGTTCTGTCCTGGTCTAGGTATACATTCCGGTACCCTGATTAGATCCTCCAGCCGTGCTTTCTCTTGCAGGATCATGTAGAGTGCCGGGCTGATTCTGCTGAGGTACCTTGAGGTGTTCTTTCCCTTGTGTACCAAACCTTCAACCTTGTTTCCAATACTGTGTCCCTGGGGAGATCTTGGTGGGTTGAGGGGAGGTGTGGATGGGGTGCCCATAGGGGGTTGCAGCATGGGTGGGTGGGATTGTATGGTTGGGGTATGGGTTGGTGGGGTGGAGTTTGTAATGGGGGTGGGGGTAGCTGTGATGGTGGGTTTTGGGTTGCTGGGGTGGGGGCAGTGGGACTGATGAGTATGTGTGGTGTTAAAGGGTATGGTTGGCGTGGGGGTTTTGTGATTTTAGGCCCACCGTGGGTACTTCCAGTGTGTGTGTTTGTCCTGTTTGGGCTTGGTGTCCTCCGTATCTTGCTGTCTCCTCTCTCTCCTCTCTTTGCCTTCTTATCTGCTCCTTCCAAGCCTCCCTTTCTTCCTGCGTTCTGTCCTGGTCTAGGTATACATTCCGGTACCCCTGATTCGTCCTCAGCCGTGCTTTCTCTTGCAGGATCATGGTGCGGGCTGATTCTGCTTTGAAGATTACCTTGAGAGGTCGATTTCTTTCCCTTGTGTACCACCCAATTCTCCGAAAATTTGTCACTTGGGACGTGTCTCCTCCTATTGCTAGCATGATACCTTCGATCCTTTCTTTCTCCTCCTGTTTTCTTCTGTCGTGGGTGTCCCCTTCGACTTCCTTCAGGCCATAGATAAAGATCGACCTTTCCCTTTCCTCCTCCCACTGTGTCTCCCATTGCCTCATCAGAGGAGCATTAGCCTCTCCCGGTGCTGTCATGGTTTTATCCCCCGTGTTCCTTTGTGTGTCCGGCCTGCTCAAAAGTCCCTGTCCGTTGCAGTGTGTTGATAAAGTCTCCGCGTTTAGTGTGTCTGCTGCTTTGTCTGCCCTCTCGTGTTTTGTCACTGTGCTCTCATTCTTTGTTACTGTGGTGCTCCTCTTGTCCCTGTCTGCTTCTTCTATGTCCCTCTCGTGTGTTGTTAGTATCCTGCTTGTCTTGCTTTGGGCCCCACTTGTGTCTGCCAGTGTCTGTGCATGCAAGAGTTCTCCTTTTTTCTCCTCATTTTTTTTGGCTGAGTCTGGTGCACAAGCTCCGAGCGCTGTTTCTGGCCAGGTACTTTTGTCTCTATTCTGTGTCATTCTCTGCAGCTTCACTTCTAAGATCCGTATCTTGGCTTCTGCTTTTTTGACTTGCATTTCCCATTTTCTACTCTCCTCAGCTATCCTTTTCTCCATTTCCATGCTGATCACCAATATCTTCCTCTCCCATTCCTCTTCCCTTTTTTTGAATTCCTCCTCAGTGATCACCAATATCTTCCTCTCCCATTCCTTTTCCCTTGCGATGTTTTCCTGCTCCCACTGTGGCCTACCCATATCGGCCATCGTCCTCCTTGTTGACACTCCTCTCAATACATCCACAAAGGCACACCGTGCCTTTGTGGATGTATTGAGAGTATCAGAAGAAGGGAGAAAGAAGAGGGATAGGGAAGGGGGTGAGGGAGAAAGGAAAAGGGATAGGGAAGGGGGTGAGGGGAGAGAGATAGCTTAGAGGTAGTGTGGACGAGGGTGGATAGAGAGATAGAGAGGGAGAGGTGGAGAGGGAGGTAGAGAGTTAGTGGTGTGTTTGTGTGTTGGTGTGTGTTGGTGTGTGTTGGTGTGTTGGTGTGTGTTGGTGTGTTGGTGTGTGTTGGTGTGTTGGTGTGTGTTGGTGTGTTGGTGTGTTGGTGTGTGTTGGTGTGTTGGTGTGTGTTGGTGTGTTGGTGTGTTGGTGTGTGTTGGTGTGTGTTGGTGTGGTGGTGTGTGTTGGTGTGTTCAACACCTACGATGCTGAACACACCAACACCAAGGTCGAGGGTCTGATTACCTCATCTTTTGTATATAGTTCTACTGTGTTCAAGTTTTGTCCTAGAATTTGTATTGATAAAGCCACTGGATGGCGAAACGTCTACACATGTTGCACATGTGTCTAATTTTCATGACACTCTGACCGCGGGTTCTACCCCCGCCCATGGTACGGTTTGTTTGTAATCGTGTCATTACAATTTCGTGAATAATAATTAACATTAATTCTAAGTCCATGATAATCTTGACTGTGATGATCACTTCTTAGTCCACGAAAAGACTTAAGATTATAATAAGGAGTGAGACCTGGGCAAGAATAAGTCTGATTATGACAGCTGAGATAACAAATAAAATTATATCTTTTTCATTGACAACAAATACAATGTTACAAAAAAAAGAAGAGAAATAAATATTGCAATATGAGGGGAGGGGGTGACGAGTGAGGGGGAGGGTAAACTTGATGGGAGACCTTGAGGGTGAGGGGGGTTGTGGATAAAGGTGGTGGGTTAGAGTTGGTGGGTGGGTGAGAGTGGTGGGGGCGGGGTGAGGGTGGCATGTGACCTTGGTGGGTGACCGTAGGGGGTGACCGTGAAGGGTGACTGTGGGGGTGACTATGGTGGGTGACCGTGGGGGTGATCGTGAGGGGTGACTATGGTGGGTGACGGTGGGGGTGACGGTGGGGGTGACGGTGGGGGTGACGGTGGGGGTGACAATGGGGGTGACGGTGGGGGTGACGGTGTGGGGTGATGGTGGGGTTGACCGTGGGAGTGACGGTGGGGGGTGACGGTGGGGGGTGACGGTTGATAATAATAATTATAGTATATTTATTTCTAGAAATACATTAAGCGTTTTTCGTTAAGACACCTGCTGTCCATGTTTAAGACACCTGCTGTCCATGTTTAAGACACCTGCTGTCCATGTTTAAGACACCTGCTGTCCATGTTTAAGACACCTGCTGTCCATGTTTAAGACACCTGCTGTCCATGTTTAAGACACCTGCTGTCCATGTTTAAGACACCTGCTTAACATGTTTAAGACACCTGCTGTAGATGTTTAAGACACCTGCTGTCCATGTTTGAGACACCTGCTTTCCATGTTTAAGACACCTGCTGTAAATGTTTAAGACACCTGCTGTCCACGTTTAAGACACCTGCTTTCCATGTTTAAGACACCTGCTGTACATGTTTAAGACACCTGCTGTCCATGTTTAAGACACCTGCTGTCCATGTTTAAGACACCTGCTTTCCATGTTTAAGACACCTGCTGTCCATGTTTAAGACACCTGCTGTCCATGTTTAAGACACCTGCTGTCCATGTTTAAGACACCTGCTTACCATGTTTAAGACACCTGCTGTACATGTTTAAGACACCTGCTGTAAATGTTTAAGACACCTGCTGTCCATGTTTAAGACACCTGCTTTCCATGTTTAAGACACCTGCTTTCCATGTTTAAGACACCTGCTGTCCATGTTTAAGACACCTGCTGTCCATGTTTAAGACACCTGCTGTCCATGTTTAAGACACCTGCTGTTCATGTTTAAGACACCTGCTGTCCATGTTTAAGACACCTGCTGTCCATGTTTAAGACACCTGCTGTCCATGTTTAAGACACCTGCTGTCCATATTTAAGACACCTGCTGTTCATGTTTAAGACACCTGCTGTCCATGTTTAAGACACCTGCTGTCCATGTTTCAGACACCTTCTGTCCATGTTTAAGACACCTGCTGTCCATGTTTAAGACACCTGCTGTTCATGTTTAAGACACCTGCTGTCCATGTTTAAGACACCTGCAGTCCATGTTTAAGACACCTGCTGTCCATGTTTAAGACACCTGCTGTCCATGTTTAAGACACCTGCTTTCCATGTTTAAGACACCTGCTGTACATGTTTAAGACACCTGCTGTCCATGTTTAAGACACCTGCTTTCCATGTTTAAGACACCTGCTGTACATGTTTAAGACACCTGCTGTCCATGTTTAAGACACCTGCTTTCCATGTTTAAGACACCTGCTGTCCATGTTTAAGACACCTGCTGTCCATGTTTAAGACACCTGCTGTTCATGTTTAAGACACCTGCTGTCCATGTTTAAGACACCTGCTGTTCATGTTTAAGACACCTGCTGTCCATGTTTAAGACACCTGCCGTCCATGTTTAAGACACCTGCTGTACATGTTATAGTATAATAATATTAATAAGGTATTAAAAGGACCCCAATGGAAATAAGTCACTGTCTGACTTTTTTGGGTTATCCTGGAGGTTATTCTGGAGGTTATCCTGGAGGTTATCCTGGAGGTTATCCTGGAGGTTATCCTGGAGGTTATCCTAGAGGTTATCCTGGAGTTTATCCTGGAGGTTATATTGGAGGTTATCTTGGAGGTTTTCCTGGAGGTTATCCTGCAGGTTATCTTAGAGGTTATCCTGGAGGTTATCCTGGAGGTTATCCTGGAGGTTATCTTGGAGGTTATCCTAGAGGTTATCCTGGAGGTTATCCTGGAGGTTATCCTAGAGGTTATCCTTGAGGTTATCCTGGAGGTTATCCTGGAGGTTATCTTGGAGGTTATCCTGGAGGTTATCCTGGAGGTTATCCTAGAGGTTATCCTGGAGGTTATCCTGGAGGTTATCCTGGAGGTTATCCTAGAGGTTATCCTGGAGGTTATCCTGGAGGTTATCCTGGAGGTTATCCTGGAGGTTATCCTTGAGGTTATCTTAGAGGTTATCCTGGAGGTTATCCTGGAGGTTATCCTGGAGGTTATCTTGGAGGTTATCCTGGAGGTTATCCTGGAGGTTATCTTGGAGGTTATCCTGGAGGTTATCCTGGAGGTTATCCTGGAGGTTATCCTCGAGGTTATCCTCAAGGTTATCCTCGAGGTTATCCTGGAGGTTGTCATGGAGGTTATCCTGGAAGGTTGTCTACACATATGCTGCTATGTATGATAATCTATGTAACTGTATTTGTGTATACCTGAATAAACTTACTTACATGTTCACCTAGCAGTAATAATAGGTACTTGGGTGTTAGTGGACTGGTGTGGGTCGCATCCTGGGACAAAACTGACCTAATTTGCGGGAAATGCTCAGCATAACAAGGGACTTTCTATATAGTAGTATGTCATTGATGTCAGCTAGGACTGTATACCTTGTACATGTACTTGTAGTAATAAAGATATTAGTAGTAGTATACAGACCATAGCTGACATCAATGACATACTACTATATAGAAAGCCACTTGTTATGCTGAGCATTTCCCGCAAATTAGGTCCTTGTCCCAGGATGCGACCCACACCAGTCGACTAACACCCAGGTACCTATTTCACTGCTAGGTGAACATGGACAGCAGGTGTCTCAAGAAAACACGACCTAATGTTTCAACCCGTACCAGGGATCGACCCCAGGACCTCAGTGTGTAAGCTGAGTGCGCTACCAGTTGATCTGGTATAACACCGTGGAGAAGGTAGTCACTTTGACTGGTCATACGCTGCTTATTATCACCTTTTAATGTGTCAGTAATTATGTTAACGATGTTTAATAAACAGCAGATTTTTGCTTTCAAATTTACATTACTATTAATTATTACGTCTGGTAGATGGAATTATATTACTATTAATTATTAGAGTCTGGGAGATGGAATTATATTACTATTAATTATTACGTTTGGTAGATGGAATTATATTACTATTAATTATTAGAGTCTGGGAGATGGAATTATATTACTATTAATTATTACGTCTGGGAGATGGAATTATATTACTATTAATTATTACGTCTGGGAGATGGAATTATATTACTATTAATTATTACGTTTGGGAGATGGAATTATATTACTATTAATTATTACGTCTGGGAGATGGAATTATATTACTATTAATTATTACGTCTGGGAGATGGACCTTCAAAAAGTTCCCATCATTTTTTTCTTTTTACTTCGTCCAACTTTTCAATTATATTTCGCTCATAACTCAGGAACTCCTTATCCACTCGGCGTTCCACTGATGTATGGTAACAAAGATCACGTTAATGGAACAATTACAATATCCACGTTAATGAAACAATTACAATATCCACGTTAATGGAACAATTACAATATCCACGTTAATGGAACAATTACAATATCCACGTTAATGGAACTATTACAATATCCACGTTAATGGAACAATTACAATATCCACGTTAATGGAACTATTACAATATCCACGTTAATGGAACAATTACAATATCCACGTTAATGGAACAATTACAATATCCACGTTAATGGAACAATTACAATACCTTGAGACTGACGGATCTTAGAGCCAACAGTCTGCTAAGTTACCTGTTTGTGACTGACGGATCTTAGAGCCAAGTGCCTGCTAAGTTACCTTGGTGTACGACGGATCTAGAGCCAGGATAGTGCCTGCTAAGTTACCTTGTGTGTACTGAGGATCTAGAGCCAGATACCTCAGTCTAGAGCAGGATAGTCCTGTAGTTACCTTGGTACTGACGGTCTGAGCCAGTGACTGGTTGCATAGCTGCTAAGTTACCTTTTGTGTGACTGAGGATCTTGAGGAAGTGCCGATTTGTTTGATAGTTTAGCCATAGCGCAAGTTACCTTTGTTTGTTTGAGCAGTGTATCGAGATCTTAGAGCCAGGATAGTGCCTGCTAAGTTACCTTTGTGTACTGAGGATCTTAGACAGTAGTGCTGCTAAGTTACCATTTTTTGACTTGACGGATCTTAGAGGTATGCTGCAGGATGAGTGCATTCAAGTTACTTTAGTGTGTATGACGGATCTTAGAGCCAGGAATCTAGTTATTGTGGTGACTACGATCTAGCCAGTGCTAAGTTACCTTTGTTTGTGACTGTAGACGGAATTAATTACTTTTGTATGACGATCTGGGCAGGATAGTGCCTGCTAAGTTACCTTTGTTTGTGACTGACGGATCTTAGAGCCAGGATAGTCCTTAAGTTACCTTGTTTGTGACGACGGATCTTAGACAGGATAGTCTGCTAGTTACCTTTTGACTGACGGTCTGAGCAGGATATGTCTAGTTACCTTTTGTGACTGACGGATCTTAGAGCCAGGAGTTCTAAGTTCCTTTGTTTTACTACGGATCTTAGAGCCGGATAGTGCTCAAGTTATTTGTGACTGACGGACTAGAGCCTTAGTGCCTGCTAGTTCCTTTGTGGACTGACGGATTTAGAGCCAGGTAGGCCTGCTAAGTTACCTTTTTGTGATCGGATTGCAGATAGTGTGAATTACTTTGTGTGACTGACGGATCTTAGAGCCAGGATAGTGCATGCTAAGTTACCTTTGTGTGACTGACGGATCTTAGAGCCAGGATAGTGCTTGCTAAGTTACCTTTGTTGTGACTACGGATTTAGAGCCAGATAGTGCAAGCTAAGTTACCTTTGTTGTGACTGAGATCTTAGAGCCAGGATAGTGCCCAAGTTACCTTTGTGATGACGATCAGAGCAGATAGTGCCTGCAAGTTACCTTGTGTGTGACTGACGGATCTTAGAGCCAGGACAGTGCCTGCTAAGTTACCTTTGTTGTGACTGACGGATCTTAGAGCCAGGATAGTGCCCTAAGTTACCTTGTGTGTGACTGACGGATCTTAGAGCCAGGATAGTGCATGCAAGTTACCTTTGTGTGAACTGACGGATCTTAGAGCCAGGATCAGTACCTGCTAAGTTACCTTTGTTTGTGACTGTACGGATCTTAGAGCAGGATAGTGCCTAAGTTACCTTTGTGTGTGACTGACGGATCTTAGAGCCAGGTTATGCCTGCTAAGTTACCTTGTTTGTGACTGACGGATCTTAGAGCCAGGACTAGTGCCTCTAAGTTACTTTGTTTGTGACTGACGGATCTTAGAGCCAGGACAGTGCTCTAAGTTACCTTTGTGTGTGACTGACGGATCTTATGAGTGCGGATTAATTTTGCATGGCGGAAAGTGAAGTACCTTTGTGTGTGACTGACGGATCTTAGAGCTAGGTATAGTGCCTGCTAAGTTACTTTGTGTGTGACTGACGGATATAGAGCCAGGATAGTCTTCTAAGTTACTTCGTTTTGTGACTGACGGATCTTAGAGCCAGGATAGTGCCTGCTAAGTTACCTTTGTTTGTGACTGACGGATCTTAGAGCCAGGATAGTGCCTGCTAAGTTACCTTTGTTTGTGACTGACGGATCTTAGAGCCAGGATAGTGCCTGTTGAGTTGCCAGTTTGGTGCTGCGATTACCTTGGTTATGCGGATTTACCGATGTGACTGCGATCTTAGTGGTAGTGGATTACCGTTGTGCCTAAGACTTTGGATGCGATCTAAGCAGTATGCGCTGAGGTCCTTTGTGGTATGCGGCTAGACCTGGTGTGCTGCGGATTACCGGTTTGCCTGCGTTACCGTGGACTGACGGTCTTAGACCTGGTGTGCTGAGTACTTGTGGACGAGGCCTGAGCCGGTTGTGCTGAGTTCTTGGCGACTGCGTTTACCTGGTGTGCTGCATTAGCGGTGTGCTGAGACCTTGGCGGATGCATCTAAGTACTTTGTGTGCTGGATCTTGGCCGATAGTCCTGCAAGTTACCTTGTTTACTACGTTTGGCCAGGTAGTGCCTTAAGTTACCAGTTTTTGACTGAGTCTTAGGGCCGAGTCTTAGACCTTGTTTGTGCTGCGATTAGCCTGTGTGTGCTAAGTTCCTTTGTGTGTCGACGGTTTAGAGCCGGTAGTTGCTATTCCTTTGTGTGTGACGATGGATCTTAGAGCCGGTTAGTGCCTGTAAGTTACCGTGTGGACTGCGATGTTACCAGGTAGTGCAGCTAAGTTACCTTGTGTGTGACTGAGATCTTGAGCCGGATAGTGCCTGCTAAGTTACTTTGTTTGTGACTGACGGATCTTAGAGCCAGGTAGTGCCTGCTAAGTTACCTTTGTTTGTGACTGACGGATCTTAGAGCCAGGATAGTGCTTAAGTTACCTTTGTGTGTGACTGACGGTCTTAGAGCCAGGTAGTGCCTGCTAAGTTACCTTTTTGTGACTGACGGATCTTAGAGCCAGGATAGTGCTGCTAAGTTCCTTTGTTTGACTGACGGATTTAGGCCGGTAGTGCCTGTGTTACCTTTGTGTGTGACGACGGATCTTAGACCAGGTTGTGCCTGCAATTACCTTTGTTTTGACTACGGATTTAGAGCCAGGATAGTGCCTGCTAAGTTACCTTTGTTTGTGACTGACGGATCTTAGAGCCATGTAGTGCTGCAAGTTACCTTGTGTGTGACTGCGGATTTACCAGGTGCTGCTAAGTTACCTTTGTGTGTGACTGAGACTTAGAGCCGGTTAGCCTCTAAGTTACCTTTGTGTGTGACTACGGATTTGGCGGAGTGGCAGTTACCTTTGTGACTGACGGATCTTAGAGCCAGGTAGTGCCTGCTAAGTTACCTTTTTGTGACTGACGGATCTTAGAGCCAGGATAGTGCCTGCTAAGTTACCTTTGTTGTGACTGAGGATCTTAGAGCCAGGTTAGTGCCTGCTAAGTTCTTTGTTGTGACTGACGGATCTTAGAGCCAGGATAGTGCCTGCTAAGTTACCTTTGTGTGTGACTGACGGATCTTAGAGCCAGGATAGTGCCTGCTAAGTTACCTTTGTGTGTGACTGACGGATCTTAGAGCCAGGATAGTGCCTGCTAAGTTACCTTTGTGTGTGACTGACGGATCTTAGAGCCAGGATAGTGCCTGCTAAGTTACCTTTGTGTGTAAACTGACGGATCTTAGAGCCAGGATAGTGCCTGCTAAGTTACCTTTGTGTGTGACTGACGGATCTTAGAGCCAGGATAGTGCTTGCTAAGTTACCTTTGTGTGTGACTGACGGATCTTAGAGCCAGGTTAGTGCTTGCTAAGTTACCTTTGTGTGTGACTGACGGATCTTAGAGCCAGGATAGTGCCTGCTAAGTTACCTTTGTGTGTGACTGACGGATCTTAGAGCCAGGATAGTGCCTGCTAAGTTACCTTTGTGTGTGACTGACGGATCTTAGAGCCAGGATAGTGCCTGCTAAGTTACCTTTGTGTCTGATTGACGGATGTTAGAGCCAGGATAGTGCCTGCTAAGTTACCTTTGTGTGTAGACAACTTTGTTGATCAAGAAAAATAGTAAAAACTAAAAATATTGGAATTGTTGGAACTCGTGTTATTACTGAAGAATGACCCATTAGATCGGCTTCAAATTTTCACAGCTGGTGTGGCTCATTGAACACAAGGCTCAGGCTGTTATTGGCTGGCATAGTGCCATATTTGCCAAATATATATTATGTTTTAAAACGATGGACCCAATTTCAAAGCAGTCTGCTTTGAAGTTGGGTCCATCTTTTTGAAACACCTTGTACTGAATTAAAACCTTGGAATCCTTAGTATCAGATCAATTACTGGAGGATGATAACTGGTGATACCCACAAGGTGGGCAACAACACACTAATGTACAGTTCAGGACATTTATTAAGGGAAACGAGTGACTGCTTCAGTCCTAATACAGAGATGACTAAGACACGAGTATATATAGTGGCAGTAGTCAGGTGGAAGGTAGCGTGGGTGGTAGTAGTAGTAGTAGTAGTAGTGGAAGTAGTAGTAGTAGTAGTAGTGGAAGTAGTAGTAGTAGTAGTAGTGGAAGTAGTAGTAGTAATTGTGGTGGTAATGGTAGTAGTAGTAGTCACTTTTCTGATCAGCTTCAAACTTTTATGTGGTGCCCCGGTGGCCTAGCGGCTGAAGCTCTCGCTTCACACACGGAGAGCCCGGGTTCGATTCCAGACGGGGTGGAAAGATTTCGACGTGTTTCCTTACACCTGTTGTCCTGTGCACCTAGCAGCAAGTCAGTACCTGGGTGTTAGTCGACTGGTGTGGGTCGCATCCTGGGGAACAAGACTGAGGACCCCAATGGAAATATGACAGACAGTCCTCGATGACGCTCTGACTTTCTTGGGTTATCCTGGGTGGCTAACCCTCCGGGGTTAAAAATACGAACAAAATCTTATCTTACCATTGATGGGTTTATTTAAACAGGTTGTCACTCACTTTGATCTGTGTAAACTTCAATTTGGTAGTTATATTAAGATATTTGTGTCCCATGTAATAACTAGAGAATGACTCTTCTGATCAGCTTCAAACCCTAAATGCTGGTGCATCCTAATATGAAGTATATAGCATTATTTTTGGGTTGTCTGGTTGCCAGTTTATCATTTTTTTCCCAATTATCTCAAACTGGCTTTTAAAAAAATCAAAATATATTTTCTATCATGATTGTAAAGAAATTTAAACAGAATATAAATGAGAAAAGAAAACTGGACCAAATAAAAACATGATTGTTTTATGTTATTTTTAAGTTTAACCAGGAGAGACTTTCCTATTTATCCCAACATTCTCACCAACATTTTCCTTCGCTTTCTCACAGATTTTCGTTTATTACTCGAGAACGCATCGTTCGATCATCTTCAAACTTTTAACACTTGTGTAATGTATCCTGGTCAAGATCAATGGAAGTATTTACATGTGTGACTGACCTCTGTGCAGTGTTTCAGAGGTCAGTCCCAGTTTATTATTGTTGTGGGAGAGGTGAAGTCAGACTCGTGACATCACCTTCAAACTCCCCACAGTTGTGGGAGAGGTGAAGTCAGACTCCTGTCATCACCTTCAATCTTCCCACAGTTGTCGGAGAGGTGAAGTCAGACTCGTAACATCACCTTCAAACTCCCCACAGTTGTGGGAGAGGTGAAGTCAGACTCCTGTCATCACCTTCAATCTTCCCACAGTTGTGGGAGAGGTGAAGTCAGACTCCTGCCATCACCTTCAATCTTCCCACAGTTGTGGGAGAGGTGAAGTCAGACTCCTGTCATCACATTCAATCTTCCCACAGTTGTGGGAGAGGTGAAGTCAGACTCCTGTCATCACCTTCAATCTTCCCACAGTTGTGGGAGAGGTGAAGTCAGACTCCTGTCATCACCTTCAATCTTCCCACAGTTGTGGGAGAGGTGAAGTCAGACTCGTGTCATCACCTACAATCTTCCCACAGTTGTGGGAGAGGTGAAGTCAGACTCGTAACATCACCTTCAAACTCCCCACAGTTGTGGGAGAGGTGAAGTCAGACTCCTGCCATCACCTTCAATCTTCCCACAGTTGTGGGAGAGGTTAAGTCAGACTCCTGTCATCACCTTCAATCTTCCCACAGTTGTGGGAGAGGTGAAGTCAGACTCCTGTCATCACCTTCAATCTTCCCACAGTTGTGGGAGAGGTGAAGTCAGACTCCTGTCATCACCTTCAATCTTCCCACAGTTGTCTTCGCTAATTGGCTCCTGTCATTATTGCATTATTTTACCTTCCCGCCATAGGAGGGATCTTGATCCAAGGAACTGGACTGATCTTCCCGCTACTTGGATTTAATTTGCCTCCCACTCCACAGGTTCTACGTGACCCATGCAGGTTTTGAGCTTTCATCTTAATAAAATAAAGCAGATATGAAAGGCATCAATCATTGATGGTTGATATACACTACACCTGCAGGCAGGTGTGTACACTACACCTGCAGGCAGGTGTGTACACTACACCCTGCAGGCAGGTGTGTACACTACACCCTACAGGCAGGTGTGTACACTACACCTACAGGCAGGTGTGTACACTACACCCTGCAGGCAGGTGTGTACACTACTCCCTGCAGGCAGGTGTGTACACTACTCCCTGCAAGCAGGTGTGTACGCTACACTCTGCAGGCAGGTGTGAACACCACACCCTGAAGGCAGGTGTGTACACTACACCCTGCAGGAAGGTGTGTACACTACACCCTGCTGGCAGGTGTGTACACTACACCCTGCAGGCAGGTTTGTACACTACACCCTGCAGGCAGGTGTGTACACTACTCCCTGCAAGCATGTGTGTACACTAGACTCTGCAGGCAGGTGTGAACACCACACCCTGAAGGCAGGTGTGTACACTACACCCTGCAGGCAGGTGTGTACACTACTCCCTGCAAGCAGGTGTGTACACTACACTCTGCAGGCAGGTGTAAACACCACACCCTGAAGGCAGGTGTGTACACTACACCCTGCAGGCAGGTGTGTACACTACACTCTGCAGGCAGGTATGAACACCACACCCTGAAGGCAGGTGTGTACACTACACCCAGCAGGCAGGTGTGTACACTACACCCTGCTGGCAGGTGTGTACACTACACCCTGCAGGCAGGTGAGTACACTACACCCTGCAGGCAGGTGTGTACATTACACCCTGCAGGCAGGCAGATGTGTACACTACACCCTGCAGTCAGGTGTGCACACTACACCCTGCAGGCAGGTGTGTTCACTACACCCTGCAGGAAGGTGTGAACACTACACCCTGTAGGTAGATGTGTACACTACACCCTGCATGCAGATGTGTACACTACACCCTGCATGCAGGTGTGTACACTACACCCTGCAGGAGGTGTGTGCACTACTCCCTGCAAGCACGTGTGTACACTACACTCTGCAGGCAGGTGTGAACACCACACCCTGCAGGCAGGTGTGATCACTACACCCTGCAAGCAGGTGTGTACACCACACCCAGCAGGCAGGTGTGAACACCACACCCTGCAGGCAGGTGTGTACACTACACCTGCAGGCAGGTGTGTACACTAGACTCTGGAGGCAGGTGAGAACACCACACCCTGCAGGCAGGTGTGTACACAACACCTAGCAGGAAGGTGTGAACACCACACCCTGCAGGCAGGTGTGTACACTACACCCTGCAGGCAGGTGTGAACACCACACCCTGCAGGCACGTGTGTACACTACACCCTGCAGGCAGGTGTGAACACCACACCCTGCAGGCAGGTGTGTACACTACACCCTGCAGGCAGGTGTGTACACTAGACTCTGGAGGCAGGTGAGAACACTACACCTTGCAGGCAGGTGTGTACACTATACCTTGCACTCAGATTTTTCCTTCTTTATTTACAATAAAAACAACAAAACACTATTTTCTAAATTTTATTTCAGCAATAAAACATTTCTCGGGTAAATACAAAGAATTTTTTGACATACAAATTATTTAGTAGTATTGCGATACAACATACAAAGGCAGCACTGTATCTTATACCTTCAACCTGACACTGTTGTAGTCTCATAGTGTTTGTTGTTTAAGTGAGGTGTTCAGGCAGGTGTAGGCACACAACCTGTAGGCAGGTGTAGGCACACAACCTGAAGGCAGGTGTAGGCACACAACCTGAAGGCAGGTGTAGGCACAAACCTGCAGGCAGGTGTAGGCTCACAACCTGAAGGCAGGTGTAGGCACAAACCTGCAGGCAGGTGTAGGCACAAACCTGCAGGCAGGTGTAGGCACACAACCTGAAGGCAGGTGTAGGCACACAACCTGAAGGCAGGTGTAGGCACAAACCTGCAGGCAGGTGTAGGCACACAACCTGAAGGCAGGTGTAGGCACAAACCTGCAGGCAGGTGTAGGCTCACAACCTGTTGGCAGGTGTAGGCACACAACCTGCAGGCAGGTTTAGGCACACAACCTGCAGGCTGGTGTAAATACACAGCCTAGAAGCAGGTGTAATCACTCACTGAAGGCAGGTGTAAGCACACACTGAAGGCACGTGTAAGTACACACTGAAGGCAGGTGTAAGCTCACACTGAAGGCAGGTGTAAGCTCACACTGAAGACAAGTGTAATCACACAACCTACAAACAAGTGTAAGCACATAACCTACAGACAGGTGTAAGCACACAGCATATTGGCAGGTGTAAGCACATAACCTACAGGCAGGTGTAAGCACAAAACCTACAGGCAAGTGTAAGCACATAACCTACAGGCAGTTTAAAGAACACAACTTACAGGCAGGTGTAAGCACACATCCTGCTGGCAGGTGTAAGCACACACTGAAGGCAGGTGTAAGCACACTGACAGGTTGGTTATAGAGACAATAACAAACATATAACACACAATTTTGACTAGATGGAAGAATGGGAGAGTTGCGCCACAAACACTACACAAACATTAATTAATATCAGCTGTCAGGACCCACCCTGGATGGTCACAAGAGAATTAATGAATTTACCTCACTGACACCATGAAAATATTCACGAAAATATGAAATGTAAAGAAAAATCAGTTTTATTCTAAGATTACGGAACATCAAGACTGGGCAAAGACTTGATAAATATGCATGAATAAATAACTTGTTTCCTCCCGAAGATTATGTAAATAAGATAGAACTTTTCCTTCTCCCGACCATCACCGGCTACCATCTATCACTGTCATATATATTACACATTAATAGACGTTCAGTTTTCAATAGTTTCCTCTGAAATAACACATTAGTATATAAGAACAATATAAGTGATCCCTCTGATCTCCTGCGCTTCCCGTCCCCTACTTGTTTTTTACTCTTAATTCGATGTTCGTCTTCTTCAGAGTTTCAACATCAGGTCTGTGTGTGTTGTTGTATTAGTGTCTCTTTTGTCCATATTATCTCGGGGATTTTATGTTATCCTTCGTAAATCTTGGTATCGTAGGTGCGTCACTACTGGTACGTCACTACTGGTACGTCACTACTGGTACGTCACTGCAGATACGTCACTACTGGTACGTCGCTACTGGTACGTCACTACTGGTACGTCACTACTGGTACGTCACTACAGGTACGTCACTAATGGTACGTCTCTACAGGTACGTCACTACAGGTACGTCACTACTGGTACGTCACTACAGGTACGTCACTACTGGTACGTCACTACTGGTACGTCACTACTGGTACGTCACTACAGGTACGTCACTACTGGTACGTAGCTACTGGTACGTCACTACTGGTACGTCACTACCGGTACGTCACTACTGGTACGTCACTACTGGTACGTCGCTGCAGGCACGTCACTACTGGTGCGTCACTACTGGTACGTCACTACTGGTACGTCACTAGTGGCACGTCACTACTTGTGCGTCACTACTGGTACGTCACTACTGGTACGTCACTACTGGTACGTCACTAGTGGCACGTCACTACTGGTACGTCACTACTGGTACGTCTCATGGTCGGCGTCGTCGGCCTCAAGGAGCGCCCTCTCAGCTCCAATACGAGCATGTTCGTCTCTGATCTTCTCAAAGAGCTCCTGGTGTTTGAGACGGGCGTTCTGCACGGCCACGGTCTCCTGAGGCAGGTTGGAAGCCTCGACGTGGAAACCTCCTTCGTCAGCGAAGTACACTACCTCTTGGACCTTGTGACGTGGGTCTACGTACCTGCCAGGGAGACCACAGCTAGAGTAACACACACTGGTATACCACAGTAACACACACACTGCTATACTACAGTAAGACACACTGGTATACTACAGTAACACACACTGGTATACTACAGTAACACACACACTGCTATACTACAGTAACACACACTGGTATACTACAGTAACACACACACTGGTATACTACAGTAACACACACTGGTATACTACAGTAACACACACTGGTATACTACAGTAACACACACTGGTATACTACAATAACACACACTGGTATACTACAGTAACACACACTGGTATACTACAGTAACACACACTGGTATACTACAGTAACACACACTGGTATACTACAGTAACACACACTGGTATACCACAGTAACACACACTGGTATACTACAGTAACACACACTGGTATACTACAGTAACACACACTGGTATACTACAATAACACACACTGGTATACTACAGTAACACACACTGGTATACTACAGTAACACACACTGGTATACTACAATAACACACACTGGTATACTACAGTAACACACACTGGTATACTACAATAACACACACTGGTATACTACAGTAACACACACTGGTAAACAACAGTAACACACACTGTGAATCTGAACAAGATGTCTTCTCTTGAGCTACTCTACCAGCAGCTGAAGGAAGAACTGAGGGTAGCTAAGCTTGAGATACAGCGACTGACTGAGGAAAACAAGAGGATTCGTAGTAATCCTCCTGTTGAGAATCCTCAAGCTAAGAAAGGAACCTGGACAGTGGCTGGAACGCATGGGACAAAGTTAAGGTTCAAGAGGACGGATGGAGAGGTAGAATCAACGAAGATCCAAGAAACTGTTGTGGAAACATCTAACCGATTCTCTGTGTTACCCGATGAAATCCTAAAAGAACAGTATGAGTCGGTGTTCAGCAACCCACTAAATGACAGCAAGGTAGAAAATGCAGAAATATTTTTCACTCCAGCAGAAGGCCACGCAGACCAACTAACTGACATTAGTACAAATCCCATAGATTTCGAAAAAAAAAATGGATAAGGAGGTGAACATTACAGAACTCGCAGCACTAACAAGGAGGTGAACGTTACAGAACTCGCAGCACTAACAAGGAGGTGAACGTTACAGAACTCGCAGCACTAACAAGGAGGTGAACGTTACAGAACTCGCAGCACTAACAAGGAGGTGAACGTTACAGATTGTGTATTTTTGCGCATGTGGAATGTAGGTTCTTTGTGAAAGATGTTTTCAACGCCTTATGGCTGCATGTTAAAGTACGTGAGTTGCGCTTTTTTTGCGCGATCGCAAGGAGGGTTTTAGTGCGAGAAGCATCTTGCGTTGGTGCACTGTCTCTGGCAACGTTCCTGATTTCGCTAAGATTTGGGTTTTGATACTACGTCATTCTCAAATTGCCGTTCAGCTTCTTTTCTTACCCATATATATTCGTTCCTTGCTCTTCTGCTTTCTTCCCTATTCTCCGGGATTCTTTGTTTTGTGAGTCGACTACTGGGAACATCACGATGAACAACACCAAGGAAGATAAGAACATTGTTCTTGTTGGTGATAGTCAGATTAGGTACATGGATAGAACCTTCTGCTTCAAAGATAGAAGTAGGAGACAGAGGGTTTGCTTTCCTGGGGCTGGGATGGAGGATATTGTTAGCCGTCTGGACGACATCATGAGAGGTAATGGGAGCAATCCTATTATCTGTCTCAGTGCTGGAGGCAACGATGTTGGCAGACGTAGGAGTGAGGACCTGACTAGCAGGTATAGGTCAGCAATAGACATAATTAGGAAGAAGGGTGGGAACCCTGTCATATGTGGTATTTTGCCAAGGAGAGGAGTTGGAAATGAATGGTTGTCCAGGACAATTGGTGTCAATTGCTGGCTGGACAAATACTGTAAGGAAAATGCAGTAACATTCATTGACAACTGGGACCTCTTCTATGACAGAAATAACATGTATGCCAGG
>WNWK01003241.1:160000-174603 GCA_009830355.1 Cherax destructor | reverse complement strand
GGAAGAGTGGTCAGGAAACAGCACCTATGTCGGCTGTGCCAGGAAGAGTGGTCAGGAAACAGTACCTATGTCTTAAGGTTGTGTTGTTAAAAATAGTATAAAATACAGACAAGTTGAAGATTAAGACACATGAAGCAATCAGTCCATTAATCTTAGAGAAAAAGTATTTGAGGTGGTCAGTCCTGAGCCTGAGACTGAAGGACTGACTGATATAACTGCACTTTCGTCCTCTGCATCCTGATTCATTCTATACCTTCACTACCTCACTGATGGACTCTTCAGTTACACCTCAAAGTTCCCACCTGTGTTCCATGGTAAAGTAACGTAGTGCGTCTGTCTTGCCACTCCTGGACGGAGGGTCGAGCCTCCACTACTACTACTAGCCGACAATACAACAGACGGGATTATTATTGTGTATTTTATAAGACTGTGTCGTCCTTGTATAGGCCAAAGAATAACTGTGACTAAATAACTTATATTTTGCTGTTAATAATAAGTATCTTAACCAGACCAAAGGAAGAAGGGGATGATTGTCGTCCCATTCATAAATACCAAGGATCTTAATAATGCGAGGTGTCGGTGCTATCGGTCTACGGTTGTTTTTTGCGACAGCTTCCTGCGGCGTGTGTAGTGGACGTGTATCCACGGTGTTGGTGACTGTGGGATGACTCTCGCCTCCAGACACTTGTTTCAGTGACTGACCTCTAGTTACTCCAGTTGTTACTCTTCTCAGTGTCACTCCTCAGTGTCACTCCGCTGTCTCTTTGTTGCATCAGTCCAGTCTGCCGTCTCTTTGTTGCATCAGTCCAGTCTGCCGTCTCTTTGTTGCATCAGTCCAGTCTGCCGTCTCTTTGTTGCATCAGATCAGTCTGCTGTTTCTTTGTTGCATCAGTCCAGTCTGCCGTCTCTTTGTTGCATCAGTCCAGTCTGCCGTCTCTTTGTTGCATCAGATCAGTCTGCTGTTTCTTTGTTGCATCAGTCCAGTCTGCCGTCTCTTTGTTGCATCAGATCAGTCTGCTGTTTCTTTGTTGCATCAGTCCAGTCTGCCGTCTCTTTGTTGCATCAATCCAGTCCGCCGTCTCTTTGTTGCATCAGATCAGTCTGCCGTCTCTTTGTTGCTTCAGTCCAGTCTGCCGTCTCTTTGTTGCATCAGTCCAGTCTGCCGTCTCTTTGTTGCATCAGTCCAGTCTGCCGTCTCTTTGTTGCTTCAGTCCAGTCTGCCGTCTCTTTGTTGCTTCAGTCCATTCTGCCTTTCCAATATGTAGATTAGTTTCAGTGTCAATGGCTGTTTTGAGTCCAGAAATATGCACTCTCCCCGTTATTCTCCTCTGATTCTTTTGCTTTGTCACAGAATTCAGTAACACTGGTCTGTAGTTCAGTCAGTCATGTCTGGGATTTTATGGAAGATTATTACTACATTAGTAGTGCATCCTGCAGAGAGAGAAAGAGAGAGAGGGAGAGAGTGGTGATCTTGAGGCTCTTGCATGTACATCTTAATTACCTGCACAGTATCTCTGCCACCTCCTTCAGTATCCATGGTGAGATGTGATCTGGTTCCATCATGTTTGACGTGTCCAGCGTCTTCACGTGCTTCTCTGCCTCATCCTTCACAGTTGTCTGGGTTACCATGCTGTGTCAAGTTCTCTTTCCTATTTTTTCCCTACAGTTATTGTTGTTCTTACGGTCATGAATATTTCTTGGAACATTCCATTAAGTTTCGTACACATTTCCCTGTCCTCCTTCAGTTCTTCTCACTCATCTTCGGTCTGATCACTTATTTTTCTCCCATTAGTTTTCTCCTGATATTAGTGTGTGTTCCCTGATCTTTATCTTCAGTTACTGTAGTATTTTGTATGTATTCTATGACCCATCCCGTTCTAAATTATTTATTCCTCGTTATTTCCTACCGTTCTTAGTTTACTTGTCATATGTCTTACTTGTTCTACCTTCATTCGACGTTCTCTTATTCTTAAATTCTTGTTTTCATTCACTGCTTATTCACTCTTGACTTTCATACGTTATTTCTTCTTTATTGTCGTAGGATGACTTTTTCTGTGGCTGATGTGGGTTTGTTTTTGGGTAGAACAATCCGCCAAGTATTGTATTATCAGTTGTACTTAGTTCGCTATAATGTTGTGTTTACGAAAAGAGTTCTGTGTCTTCCATATTTTGCTGTCCAGCAAGGTAGTCGTGTTTCCTGTGTGCCTACTGCAGTGTTTTACCTTGTGTTGCTGCCACTAGAAACACTTCAGAATGTTGTGGTCGCTTCCCTCCTAGTTTGTTTGTGTCTGATTAGGTGTTTGTATGTATCTGGATGATTGGATGACTTGCTGCATGGCTGTCTGGCTGTCTGTCTTATTGTCTCTCTGGCTATGCCTCTCTGCCAGTCCTTCTGCCTGTCTTACAGAATGTCTGCCTATCTGCCTGCTTGCCGTAGAGTATGTCTGCCTGCCCGTCTTACAGTATGTCTGCCTGCCCGTCTGACAGTATGTCTGGCTGTATTATAGCATGACTGCCTGTCTACCTTCCCGTGAGTCTAATTTTGACTGTGTGTCGCTCTGTCTACCACTGTCTCCACCGTACCACAGCACCAAATTCACCTTAAACCAGCAAATAATAGAGCCTACAAGACTGGAGAATACACTGGACCTAATCTTCACTAACAATGATGATCTGATGCGAAATATTATCAAATCAAAAACAATATACTCAAATCACAACATAATAGAGGTTCAGACATGCATGCGCGGGGCCCCAGACCAACAAAACGTGATCAGTCACGAGGGAGCCTTCACCAAATTCAACTTCAGTAACAAAAACATAAGGTGGGACCAAGTAAACTAGGTCTTAAATGATATAAACTTGGAAGATAGCCTAAGAAACACGGATCCAAACCTATGTCTAGAACAAATTAACTCTGTGGCACTCGAGGTATGCTTAAGGCATATTCCTTTAAGGAAAAGGAAGAGAAGATGTAAACTAGAAAGAGAAAGGCGCTCCCATTACAGGCGAAGGCAAAGAATAACAGAGTGGCTAAAAGAGACCAATATATCTGCAATACGTAGAGAGGCACTGGTCAGAGAAATAGCTAACATCGAACTAAAGCTAAAGAAATCTTACAGGAGTCAAGAAATGCGGGAAGAACTAAAAGCCATAAATGAAATTGAAAGAAACCCAAAATAGTTTTTTTCTTATGCCAAAATCAAAGTCGAAAACAACATCTAGTATTGGGCCCCTACTTAGACGAGATGGATCCTACACAGATGGCAGCAAGGAAATGAGTGAGTTACTTAAGTCCCAATATGACTCGGTTTTTAGCGAGCCACTAACCAGACTGAGAGTCGAAGACCTAAATGATTTTTTATGAGAGTGACACACAATTTGGTAGACTCAAACCTCTCTGATATTATCCTGACGCCAAATGACTTCGAAAAGGCGATAAATGACATGTCCATGCACTCTGCCCCAGACCCAGACTCATGGAACTCTGTGTTCATCAAGAACTGCAAGAAACCCCTATCATGTGCTTTTAACATCCTATGGAGAGGAAGCATGGACACAGGGGTCGTTCCACAGCTGCTAAAAACAACAGACATAGCCCCGCTCCACAAAGGTGGCAGTAAAGCAATAGCAAAGAACTGCAGACCGATAGCGCTAACATCCCATATCATAAAAATCTTTGAAAGGGTTCTAAGAAGCAAGATCGCTACTCTTCTGGGATAGGCAGGTCCCTCCTGCCTATCCCAACTACTCTACCACTATGACAAGGTCCTGGATGCTCTAGAAGACAAACAAAACGCAGATGTAATATACACAGACTTTGCAAAAGCCTTTGACAAGTGTGACCATGGTGTGATAGCACACAAAATACGCGATAAAGGAATAACAGTAAAAGTTGGTAGATGGATCTATAATTCCTAACAAATACAACACAAAGAGTAGTAGTCAACAGAGTAAAATCTGAGGCAGCTACAGTGAAAAGCTCTGTTCCTCATCCTCATATCGGACATAGACAGGGATATAAGCCACAGCACCGTGTCTTCCTTTGCAGATGACACACGAATTTGCATGAGTGTCCACCATTGAAGACACTGCAAGACTCCAGGGGCACATCAACCAAATCTTTAAATGGGCTGCAGAAAACAATATGAAGTTCAATGATGAGAAATTTAAATTACTCTGATATGGAAAACGTGAGGAAATTAAAACTATATCGGAGTATAAAACAAATTCCAACCAAACAATAGAACGAAAAACTAATGTAAAAGACCTGGGAGTAATAATGTCAGAGGATCTCACTTTCAAAGACCACAACATTGTATCAATCGCATCTGCTAGAAAAATGACCGGATGGATAATGAGAACCTTCAAAACCAGGGATGCCAAGCCCATGATGACACTCTTCAGGTCGCTTGTTCTATCTAGGCTGGAATATTGCTGCACACTAACAGCACCTTTCAAGGCAGGTGAAATTGCTGACCTAGAAAATGTACAGAGAACCTTCACGGCACACATAACTGCGATAAAACAGTTCAGTTATTGGGAACGCTTGAAGTTCCTCAACCAGTACTCCCTAGAACGCAAGCGGGAGAGATACATGATCATATTCACTTGGAAAATCCTTGAGGGATTAGTACCAAACTTGCACGCGAAAATCACTCATTATGAAAGTAAAAGACTCGGCAGACGATGCAACATCCCCACAATTAAAAGCATGATAAAGAGACAACATAGTAAGTGTCATGGGCCCAAGACTGTTTAACTGCCTCCCAGCATACATAAGGGGGATTACCAATAGACCCCTGGCTGTCTTCAAGAAGGCGCTTGACAGGCACCTAAAGTCAGTACCTGACCAGCCGGGCTGTGGTTCGTACGTCGGGTTGCGTGCGGCCAACAGTAACAGCCTGGTTGATCAGGCCCTGATCTACCATGAGGCCTGGTCACAGACCGGGCCGCGGGGGCGTTGACCCCCGAAACCCTCTGCAGGTATACTTCAGGTATACCTTCTCCTACACTAACAGTCTGCTGCTACAATCATTTCTTCCACAATTCGACTCTGAAAGGTAATAATCAACTCATAAATGAAATACTACACCAAGAAAGATATAAATGTTTCAGAGGGAACTGGACCACCACCACCACCTGTTGCCTGATCAGCCAGACTGTGATGTCTATGTTGCTGCTACCAGCAGTAACAGCCTGATTTACCAGGCAGATGAAAAAAAAAGCAAGACTAGTCTCTGGCCTGGCTGCTGGGTTGAAAGAACCTTCGAAATAAGTGACAAAAATGTATTCCCTGTCGTGGGTGGATAGTCAGTGGATGGAGGAATGATAGGCTAGCAGGTACACGATGGGAAAAGTGGATAAGTGAAGGTAGAGGAACAAGATTGAGGGAAGGGAGTTGTGAGGGTGGCTCTTGACTCGTCCATCAGCGAGATCAACTTCCTTTCAGGCTGTAGAGAGCGGCCTTGACTGCCCTCAAAAGGCTACGCCGTCAAAAGCAGGGCAGGAGAGCCCGGGCTTTGAGTTCCAGGACAGCGCTTTGAGGCGCTGATGCCACAGGCAACCAGTTGGCGGTTCTGCAATCAAACTGAAACTCAGTGGGGCTGGGAGGGGAAGAAGAGGAGGAGGAGGAGGAGGAAGAGGAGGAGGAGGAGGGGAAGACATGGAAGAGAAAGTTGTATTCTATGAAGAAGGATGTCCGAGATTTATAAATCAGGGAAGACTACAAACACACATATACAATTATTTTTGTGAGAGTTGAATGACACAAGAGTTGAGGCTGGGTTGGCGAGACACACAGTACGCTCCCTCAAGGGAGGTTCCTTGATGCTGCTGAGGGGCTCTTGATCTAAGGCACTGGACCTTGAATTCAGTCTGAATGCCTTCCATTCCACCCAGTCATTATATAACTCCTACAAGGTTAGCGCTCCCCCCGTTCTAATAATAATAATAATAATAATAATAATAATAATAATAATAATAATATAATAATAATAATAATAATAATAATAATAATAATAATAATAACAGAAGACCTGAGTGCTTTCAGGTGTTTACACACACGTCTTCAGGAAACGCTTGTCATACTAACCTGGAGGAAGTCACACTTGCCCGTACATTATCCTGGTTCAGAGATGGAAGGCAAGCAGACTGTTGTGGGAACTAGAACCAACACAGCAGCAGCTAGAAGAACTGAACCTGGGAAACCTTAGAACAGGGATTATTAACCGGGGGTATCCATACCCCCTTGGGGGTATGGGAAGCAAATAATGGGGGTATGGGAACCAAATAATAAAGGTATGGGAACCAAATAATAGGGGTATGGGAACCAAATAATGGGGTATGGGAACCAAATATTGGGGGTATGGGAACCAAATAATGGGGTGTATGGGAACCAAATAATGGGGGTATGGGAACCAAATAATGGGGGTATGGGACTCAATATCTGAACAATTTAAAAAATATATACATGTTGTTAGATTATGATAAATCCTGAGCGTTAACGAACCTGAAATCAAGGTGGAGAAATGTTCTTGATGTGTCAGATGACACACCAGTATAACATTATTATCAATAACTCTACCTTGATTCCATGCTTTAATTGCACAAAAACAACAACAACAAAATCCTCACTAGTTATAGCTACCTCGTGTGTTTGTAATTCGGAGGTGTCCACATGTAAGGTTAAACCAGGTTACTGACATCTTTTGAAGTCGTACTGGTACACAATAGGCCTGGTGATGATGATGTCCACAAAGAACAAAAAGACAATACCGTAGCTGGAACAATGTCGCTCCTGGTGAGCGAAACGTTGCCACGATAAAATGTCACATTAGTTGCACATGTGCCCCTTCACTTAACATATTGTCGGTAATTCTACCAATATTGGAACAATGTGACTTTGTAAATGGTCCAAAACAGACCGAAACGTTGTCGTCGTAAGCTGCTCCTATGTGCAAGTTGTGTGTGTATGCGACACATACTGCGCAACCCATAGTGGGTTAAGTATCACTGTCTGGCTTAGTGGAAGGAGGGGCTAGAGGAGACGTGGCACCCTCAGGGTGGTCACCGAGTGCAAGCACTTACACCGGTCTTTAAAGCACACAACATGCACAGCTTTAGGGATAGGTTTGACAAGCTTTAGGTCAGACAAGGTCACTGATGAATGCTTTTGTCAGACTAGGTCATTGATGATCCATATATTAAAGTCACTGATGAACCTTATGTCAGACAAGGTCATTGATGAACCATGTTATGTAAACAAGGTCATTGATGAACCTTATGTAAACAAGGTCACTGATGAACCTTATGTAAACAAGGTCACTGATAAACCTTATGTCAGACAAAGTCATTGAGGACTACAGTGTCAAAGATCAAGGTCATATTAATACATAATTCATTATAAAGGTCAACCCAAGGGGAGTGGAAGGTCAATAACTTCAGAAATTCATTAACCACACTTGAAGCATCATAGGGTTAGAAGGGGGGAAAGAAATGAGGGGGGAGAAATGAAGGGAGGAGGAAGACGAGGGAGGGGAAGATGGAAGGAGGAAGATAGGGAGGGAGGAGTTTTGGGAGAAGGAAAATGGGGAGGAGGAAGAGTTGGAGGGGTAGATGGGGAGAAGAAAGTGGGAGAAGGAACACGAAGAAGAGGAGAATCATGGAGAGGGGAGGATATGGGGAGGGAGGGATAGGAGGAGTGTTAGAGATGGGGGGGTTAAGACCAGTCAAACACTTGAACTGTCTCATTAGGGTAGCAGGGGTGAGAGGGAAACCACTATCCTTCCCCTCTCCCCTCTCCCCTCTCCCCTCTCTCCCGTTCCCCTCGTCAACCATTCCCATCATTTATTCACCTCCCCTCCCTCACCTCCCCTCCCTCACCTCCCCTCCCTCTCCGCTGTCTACCCACACAAACTATTTTAATCATGGGGAAGCACTAAACTCGTAGGGGTCATACAAACTCCAGAGAGGTAATTAGGTTTGATCCAAGGGAGGACAGCTCCGATTCCCAGGATCAAGAGCCCTTCAGCACCAAAACAACTCCCTTGAAGGGACACTCGTGCGATCTTTAGAGGATAGAGATTGACAGGGGACGAATGGGTGGATGGCTGGATAGACAGGTGGATGGTTGGTGGATAAATTGGTGGATGGCAGGTGGATGGCAGGTAGGTGGCAGGTGGATGGCAGGTGGATGGAGAAGTGGAGAGGAATAGGTGGATAATCCAGGTAATATATTACAAGGAAAGGGATGAAGGTACATTTGATAAACACAATTCTCAGAGACAGAGAATAGAAGTAGATGAGGGAGAAAAAGGTAGAGAGAGAGAGGAAAAAAAAGAGAGAGACAGAGAAAAAGAGAGAGAGATTCCCAGGTATTCCTAACAGTTTGCAACCAGCAAAATTCTCGCCCTATTCCATTCCTGATCAATTCCCATTCCAGACCCAATAATTTAGAATCCCTATTCTCTGCCTCTTCCACTTGTATTTCCTATTTATTCAAGTTATTTCCCCCTACCAATCTATACCCTTCCATCTTCCCTCTCACATCCTCTCCCTCCACATCCCTCTCCCCTCCACATCCATCCTCTTATCACTGCCCCTTCCACATCTACTCCCCTCCCACATCCACTCTCCCCTCCCACATCCACTCTCCCCTCCCACATCCATCCCCCTCTCTATCCACTGCCCCTTCCACATCTACTCCTTCGCATCATCCCCTCCCACATCCACTCCCTTCCACATCCACTTCCCTCCGCATCCACTCCCCTTCCACATCCACTCCCCTCCCAATCCATCCCCCTCCACATCCACTCCCTTCACATCCACTCCCCTTTCCACATCTATTCCCCATCCACATCTACTCCCCCTCCCACATCCACTCCTTCCACATCCACTCCCCTCTCACATCAATCCCTCTCCACATCCACTCCCCTCCCATACCCATCCCCTCCCACACCCACTCCCCTCCCACATCCATCCTCCCACATCCACTCCTCCTCCACATCCACTCCCCTTCCACATCTACTTTCTTCCACATCCATCCATCTCCCACATCTATCCCCCTCTCACATCCACTCCCTCTCCCACATCCACTCCCCTCCACATCCATCCCCCTCCCACATCCACTCCCTCCACATCCTCTCCTCCCACATCCACTCCCCCTCCCACATCCACTCCCTCCACATCCACTCCCCTCCCACATCCACTCTCCTCCACATCCACTCCCCTCCCACATCCACTCCCTCTCCCACATCCACTCTCCTCCCACATCCACTCCCCTCCCACATCCACTCCCTCCCACATCCACTCCTCCCACATCCACTCCCTCCCACATCCACTCCCTCCCACATCCACTCCCCCTCCCACATCCACTTCCTCCCACATCCACTCCCCCTCCCACATCCCTCCCCCTCCCACATCCACTCCCCTCCACATCCACTCCCCCTCCACATCCACTCCCCCTCCCACATCCACTCTCCCCCACATCCACTCTCCTCCCACATCCACTCCCCTCCACATCACTCCCCCTCCCACATCCACTCCCCTCCACATCCACTCTCCTCCCACATCCACTCCCCCTCCCACATCCACTCCCCTCCCACATCCACTCCCTCCCACATCCACTCCCCTCCACATCCTCCCCTCCACATCCACTCTCCTCCCACATCCACTCTCCTCCACATCCACTCCCCTCCCACATCCACTCCCCCTCACATCTCATCCCCTCCCACATCCTTCCCTCCACATCCACTTCCACAACTTAATCCACTTGGATAATCCCAGCTACAACATTACTTGAAGTTAATCAATGTTATCTCGCTATACTGATGTCATGCTGACCTATTGATGTCACAGTGACATATTGCAGCCAGTGATATTGATGTAATATTTCCATTTCATTTAATATAGAGCTCGCTTATCTCTATCTCTCTCTCTCTCTCTCTCTCTCTCTCTCTCTCTCTCTCTCTCTCTCTCTCTCTCTCTCTCTCTCTCTCTCCACACACATATATAAATATGTGTATATATATATATATATATATATATATATATATATATATATATATATATATATATATAAAATAGCAACCACCCGGGGAGGTACTACCGTCCTGCCAAGTGAGTGTAAAATGAAAGGCTGTAATTGTTTTACATGATGGTAGGATTGCTGGAGTCTTTTGCAAAATTTCAGGTATGTCTTGCTACTTCTACTTACACTTAGGTCACACTACACATTCATGTACAAGCATATATATGCACACTCTTCTGTTTTTTCTATTTTCTTACTAGTTCTTGTTCTTATTTCCTCTTATCTCCATGGGGAATTGGAACAGAATTCTTCCTCCGTAAGCCATGCGTGTCGTAAGAGTCGACTAAAATGCCGGGAGCAAGGCGCTAGTAACCCCTTCTCCTATATATATTACTAAATGAAAAAGGATAAACTTTCGTTTTTCCTTTTGGGCCACCCTGCCTCGGTGGGATACGGCCGACGTGTTGAAAGAAAAAGAATATATATATATATATATATATATATATATATATATATATATATATATATATATATATATATATATATATATATATATATATATATATATATATATATGTATATATATATATATATATATATATATATATATATATATATATATATATATATATATATATATGCATGTATATGTCAGTTATATTGATGTCGTAGTTACATTGACGTCATAGTTGTATTGATGTTATGGTTACACTGAAGTCATGCTTTCGTTGATGTCATATTTACGCCGATGTTACAATCACTGTGATGTCACAGTGGCACTGACGTCACAGTAACATATTGGTTAGTGGCACACTCAATGCACCACTGAGTAACGTAATGGTGCCATAGTATAAGTCAGGGTTGCCATAAAATGCCATTTGAGTGCCAGGATGCACCAGTACCCTGGCACTAATGGAAGATACGTGTTGATTACCCCCAAATGTACTGCTGTACATGTACACGTGAGGCAGAGTGTGTGCTGGTTGTCAAGGATTGGTAGACGATTGTATTCCGGGTCTCTGGGATTGGTAGAGAGAGGGGATTGCATTTAGAGCTATTGGACTGGTAGAGGATTGTATTTCGAGTCTCGTGGACTGGTAGAGAGGGGATTGTATTTTGTGTTACTGGGACTGGTAGAGGATTGTATTTCTAGTCTCGGGAATTGGTAGAGAGGGGATTGTATTTTGTGTTACTGGGATTAGTAGAGGATTGTATTCTTAGTCTCGGGGATTGGTAGAGAGGGTGATTGTATTTTGTGTTACTGGGATGGGTAGAATATTGTATTCCGAGTCTCGGGGATTGGTAGAGAGGGGATTGTATGTTGTGTTACTGGGATTGGTAGAGGATTGTATTCTTAGTCTCGGGGATTGGTAGAGAGAGTGACTGTATTTTGTGTTACTGGGATGGGTAGAAGATTGTATTCAGAGTCTCGGGGATTGGTAGAGAGGGGATTGTATTTTGTGTTACCAGGGTTGGTAGAGGATTGTATTCCGAGCTTAATTGATTGGTGGAGAGGGATTGCAATGTGTGTTACTGGGATTGGTAGAAGATAGCATTCTGAGATCAGGGGATTGGTAGAGGGGGATTGTACATTCCTAGAGATTGATCACTGTGAAGGTTTGTTTTTCCTAGTGGATTGGTTGAGGACTGTCTTGTAGTGATGACTAGGACCTGGGGGATTGGTTGATGAACGGACCTGAAGGATTGGTTGAAGAACACCTGGGGGATTGGTTGAAGAACGGGCCTGGGGAAATGGTTGATGAACGGACCTGGGGATTGGTTGATGAACGGACCTGGGGGACTGGTTGAAGAACGGACCTGGGGAAATGGTTGATGAACGGACCTGGGGATTGGTTGATGAACGTACCTGGAGATTGGTTAATGAACGGACCTGAGGATTGGTTGATGAACGGACCTGGGGATTGGTTGATGAACGGACCTGGTGATTGGTTGAAGAACGGACCTGGGGATTGGTTGATGAACGGACCTTTTGATTGGTTTAACGAACCTGATTGATTGGTTGATGAACGAACCTGGGGGATTGGTTGAGGGACAGACCTGGGAGATTGGTTGAGGGACGGACCTGGGGGATTGGTTGAGGGACGGTCTTGAGGGATTGGTTGAGGAACAAACCTGGGGGATTGGTTGAGGGACGGTCTTGGGGGATTGGTTGAGGAATGGACCTGGGGGATTGGTTGCGAGACGGACCTGGGGGATTGGTTAAGGGACGGACCTGGGGATTGGTTGAGGGACGGACCTGGGGGATTGGTTGAGGGACGGACCTGGGGGATTGGTTGAGAGACAGACCTGGGGGATTGGATGAGGGACGGACCTGGGGGATTGGTTGAGGAACGGACCTGGGGGATTGGTTGAGGAAAGGACCTGGGGATTGGTTAAGGGACGGACCTGGAGGATTGGTTGAGGGACAGACCAGGGGGATTGGTTGAGAGTCGGACCTGGAGGATTGGTTGAGAAACGGACCTGGAGGATTGGTTGAGGGACGGACCAGGGGGATTGGTTGAGAGAAGGACCTGTGAGATTAGTTGAGGGACGGACCTGGACCATTGGTTCTATCCCCATCCATACCATAGTTAGAACCCATGACCTGGGTTCTAACCTCACCCGTACCAGAGGTAGAACCCGTGGCCTGGGTTCTAACCTCACAAATACCGTAAGTAAAACCCATGGCCTGGGTTCTAACCCCATCCGTATCATAGTTAGAACCCATGACCTGGGTTCTAACCTCACCCTTACCGTAGTTAGAACCCATGGCCTGGGTTCTACCCTCACCAATATCGTAGGTAGAACGCATGGCCTGGGTTCTAACCTCACCCGTACCGTAGCAATATTCTCCCAAACATCTTTCAACAATTTTCACGGGAGGCCTTAACGATCTGTCACTGATGCCCCCGCAATCCATCACAAGTGTGGCCGCAACCTACAGTAGGCTTACTGGACGATGATTTGATGGTATGGACTTATCCCCTTCTTCTGAAGAAAGGTATCACATTATCCAGCTGGATCGACACCTGACTGCAGTCATATCAACAGGAAAGTCTGCCATCGCAAACCCAAACAATAATTTTCTCCCTCACATCTTCAACATTCTCCATCAAACGCCCCCAACAATACATCTCCAACCCACCAACAACAATTTTCTCCTCTACGTTGCACGTCCCTGGGGATTCATTTTCCCTTCTACAAGTCTCCAACATTTTCCAGCCCTACAACGAATTTGAGCCAAACGACATCATCTTCCCCCTACCTCCTCCCCCTCCTCCCTCCCCCTCCTCCCTCTCCCTCCTCCCTCGTTTCCATCCCCCAACCATCCTCCAACATTTTTGTTTATTTCCCTCCCCCTCCCCTCTCTCTGGTGGCAACAGTGTTCCGTGTATCCGGCTACACCAGCCGGACGAGTTAGCCGGATTAATTAATAACGTCCTAAATCTGGAATTCCATCAGGACGCCGGAATATGTTGTGTTTTGGCCACGACCATTTGAGAACCAGCGGGGAGGGGGGAAGGGAGGGGAGGGGGAAGAAGGGGAACGAGAGGAGAGGAGAGGGGGAGGGAGGGGGAGAGAGAGAGGTGAAAGGATGCAAAAAAGAAATAGGATAGGTAGGGGGGAGAAAGCGTGGTGGATAGGAAGCGAGAGAGAGAGAGAGAGAGATTTGAGAAAAGAGGAAAGAAAGAGGGAGAGAAGGAGAGGAAGAGGGGGGTGAAGGACGGAAAAGAAGAGAGAGGGGGGAAAAAGGAAAGAGTTGAATAAAAAGAAAGGAGGAAGAGAAAGGAGGGGGAAAAAAGGATGGAAAAGGAGGGATGATGCAGCGGAATGGAGGAAAAATGGGAGGAATGGGAAGAAAATGGTGGGTAGGAGGAGAATAAGGAACTGGAAAAGAAAGAAAAAAGAGGAAGAGTGTTTGTGAAGGAAGAGAATGAACAGGTGATGATGTGGGAGTGAAGACCAGGGTCACTACCTGGTTGATGTCACTACCTGGTTGATGTATTACCTGGTTGATGTATTACCTGGTTGATGTATTACCTGGTTGATGTATTACCTGGTTGATGTATTACCTGGTTGATGTATTACCTGGTTGATGTATTACCTGGTTGATGTATTACCTGGTTGATGTATTACGTGGTTGATGTCATTACCTGGTTGATGTATTACCTGGTTGATATATTACCTGATTGATGCATTACGTGGTTGATGTATTACGTGGTTGATGTCACTACCTGGTTGATGTATTACCTGGTTGATGTATTACCTGGTTGATGTATTACCTGGTTGATGTATTGATTACCTGGTTGATGTATTGATTACCTGGTTGATGTATTGATTACCTGGTTGATGCTGATGTACTTAAATTACAAATTTAGAGCTATAGTTCATGGGTCCGCCTCTCGTACTTATTCTTGAAGCTGCGTAGTGTTAACCATACCACTTGGCAACTCCCTTCAAACAAGATACCTTGATGCTGAAGGGCTCCTGATCCATGTAACTGGAGCTTCGCTTCACTTCCTTGAATCAAACTTAATTTACTATTTAGTATTCCTGCGAATATCTTGTATGT
>WNWK01003241.1:80000-155000 GCA_009830355.1 Cherax destructor | reverse complement strand
CTCACGAGATTAATTGATCAGTATATTTCAAGCCCTGAAGAGGATCCCACAAGGGGGTCGAAATATAGAGATGAATTTGCACTTCTGAGTTCCTGTCTCCATGGTGGGTTATTACTGAGTGGCCAACAGTAACAGCCTGGTTGATCAGTCCCTGATCTATCTCGAGGCCTGGTCTCAGCCCGAGCTGCGGGGGGCGTTGACCCCAGAAACCTTCTCCAGGTATACTGGAGGAGCATATCCCAAGTGTTCGATACCTGATCGAACTCAATCCCAAAGGCTCAATAGACTTATGAACGCGATCCCAATAATTCGAATGAACTGTGTCACGCAATCTCAAGTTTTAGTACTTACGACTTGAGGAACACGATCTCAAGGGTCAGGATGACTCGAGAAGCAATTTGAAATTGAGTTCGAGTGAGAGACAGCTGTCGTAAACATAGATGAGCTGAGGTAAGGAGCGGGAGGAGCTCTGGTCTCACAGTGAGCTGTGGGGAGAGCGTGACTCTGGAAGCAGTCACAGGTGAGACACAGGTGAGGTGTAAGGCCTTAACAACTATATTTCTTAACAAAGAACACAAGCTGATGCACAAAAACATTTTATGAAGATGACTCTTCCTGGCAGGCACGACATGGCACTGACTGGCACCCTGCTAGACACGAGACGGCACTGAATGACACCCTAACATGTACTGAATTATGGAACACTGGCACTGAGTGACACCCTAACATGACGTAGAGAATGACACCAGGCTGGCACTGAGTGGCACCCTAACATGACGTAGAGAAGGGCACCAGGCTGGCACTGAGTGACACCCTAACATGACGAAGTGAAGGGTACCAGGCTGGCATTGAGTGACACCCTAACATCACGTATAGAGGGGCACCAGGCTGGCACTGAGTGACACCCTAACATCACGTAGAGAGGGGCACCAGGCTGGCACTGAGTGACACCCTAACATCACATAGAGAAGGGCACCAGGCTGGCACTGAGTGACACCCTAACATCACGTAGAAAAGGGCACCAGGCTGGCACTGAGTGACACCCTAACATCACGTAGAAAGGGCACCAGGCTGGCACTGAGTGACACCCTAACATCACATAGAGAAGGGCACCAGGCTGGCACTGAGTGACACCCTAACATCACATAGAGAAGGGCACCAGGCTGGCACTGAGTGACACTCTAACATCACGTAGAAAAGGGCACCAGCCTGGCACTGAGTGACACCCTAACATCACGTAGAAAAGGGCACCAGGCTGGCACTGAGTGACACCCTAACATCACGTAGAGAAGGGCACCAGGCTGGCACTGAGTGACACACTAACATGACGTAGAGAGGTGCACAAGGCTGGCACTGAGTGACACCCTAACATCACGTAGAAAAGGGCACCAGCCTGGCACTGAGTGACACCCTAACATCACGAAGAAAAGGGCACCAGGCTGGCACTGAGTGACACCCTAACATCACGTAGAGAAGGGCACCAGGCTGGCACTGAGTGACACACTAACATGACGTAGAGAGGGGCACAAGGCTGGCACTGAGTGACACCCTAACATCACGCAGAGAAGGGCACCAGGCTGGCACTGAGTGGCACCAGCGTGGCCTCATGCCACAACATCATAACTCGCACACACTGACCTCGTAACTTCCCAGATATCAATTTTCGTGACATTACTGAATTTGCTTTTATTATTTAATGTTGTGTTTAGGAGCGTGGAATAATTCAAAGGTCTGATAATGTGCAGAGTTTATCCTGCAGATAATTGCAGCAGATACTCTGCTGGCGGCCACATGACCCTACATAATGTCGCTCTTATCTTTAACTATGTAATTTATTCTATGGTGCCTTGTCTGCTTAGTGGGTTTTTTCTTAGTGGTGTGGGTTAAAGCTTATTATGGTTTTGTTTGGTGGGTGGGGTGGAGTGGGTTGGGGAGGGTTAGTGGAGTGTGTGTGTGTGTGTGTGTGTGTGTGTGTGCTTGGCTTGGCTTGGCTTGGGGTCCGTCAAGACAGTAAAGCAGCAACTGTGTTACATTCACAGTGCAACAATTAATTCAATTTAGTAAAAACAAAAACAGAGCTGAAAGGTAAAACAGAATTTTAAGAGTCACTAGAGTAACATTTCCCGTATTGTTGTTTCCTTTGGTTCCCTCCAGGAGCGGGAAATATTGGAGGCTTGTCCGGGGGAGTTGAGATAAAGTCATCAGTGAAACTTTACATAAAGACTCTGTATGCTATAAGAGAACAAGAAAGAGGAGCTCTCTTTTCCACTTAAAGTGTAGCGATTTATTTAGTATTTAAAGTTCAATTTTAATATATTGTATTCTTGGTAATTTCGGCTTTAATTTATCATCTATCTTCTCACTCATTTCTGGGTTTATGCAAGCGACTTTTATGCTCTGACTGCAGTAAGTCACCCATCAGACTGGCTACAACATCTTGTACCTGGGTGACAGCACTGACAAGTACTTGAAGTGTTCTCCAAGTGTTGAGTACAAGGAGGGTCTCTCAAAGGCTCATTCTCAACGCTTCTCAGTGTGAGATCTACTCAGTCAGTGTGTTCCAATGGTTTAGAAAACTAACAAGTACTGTACTCCAGGATAAGGGACTGATTACCTCATTCTCCTCCTCCTCATCTTTCACCGTTTTTCTCTATGGACTGAAGAAGCCACTGGCTGGTGAAACGTTTCCTCAATAAAGATTTCCAAATGTTGCACAAGTGTCTCATTCTTTATTTCAACTACTGTTGTGGCAGAGGCTTGAACTCTAGCAGCCATTACAGGCATCTTCGGAATACCTCTGTTTCCCCAAGTTACTGTCGCTTTGTACAAACTTTCTCACAAGGTGTGGGACCTTACCCCGGCTCACCTACTTTCTGAGGTGTTCATAGATCTTCGGCAGCAAAACTCATCAGAGTATGGACACCTCCTCAACCTGATGGTCATGAAATAATCTCTCCAGAAGAACCCAGATATCAGCACATTGCTAATCCACTGCATCACAACCTGCATTATCAGACCTTCAGAGTGCTGACGCTGAACTACCAACTACCAAATTCTACTCTGATTAGTTTTTCCAAATCCTTGTCGTAAATATTATCTTATCCACACTCCAACAGCTCGTCAAATTCCAAAAATTTATCCACTCCATTCAAAGACGCTCTTTCAGGTCTGCTGTATGTTTAAGCCCTTACCTCTCAAAACCCTCGTCTCACCTTCCTCAGACGTCTCCAACACAACTATTATATAATCAACCTGACATACTCTCAACCTCCTATATAAACAAAACACGTAAACAAACTCTGTTTCATTCTTAAAATTATATGTCAGATTACACTCCCACCAGGTGTACTTGCCCTCACAGTCACATTACACTCCCACCAGGTGTACTTGCCCTCACAGTCACATTACACTCCCACCAGGTGTACTTGCCTCACAGTCACATCACACTCCCACCAGGTGTACTTGCCTCACAGTCACATTACACTCCCACCAGGTGTACTTGCCCTCACAGTCACATTACACTCCCACCAGGTGTACTTGCCCTCACAGTCACATTACACTCCCACCAGGTGTACTTGCCCTCACAGTCACATTACACTCCCACCAGGTGTACTTGCCCTCACAGTCACATTACACTCCACCAGGTGACTTGCCCTCACAGTCACATTACACTCCCACCAGGTGTACTTGCCTCACAGTCACATACACTCCACCAGGTGTCTTGCCCTCACAGTCACATTACACTCCCACCAGGTTTTGCCTCACATCATTACCTCACCAGGTTGCCCTCACAGTCACATTACACTCCCACCAGGTGTCTGCCCTCACAGTCACATTACACTCCCACCAGGTGTACTTGCCTCACAGTCACATACACTCCCACCAGGTGTACTGCCCACAGTCACATTACACTCCCACCAGGTGTACTTGCCCTCACAGTCACATACACTCCCACCAGGTGTACTTGCCCTCACAGTCACATTACACTCCCACCAGGTGTACTTGCCCTCACAGTCACATCACACTCCCACCAGGTGTACTTGCCTCACAGTCACATTACACTCCCACCAGGTGTACTTGCCTCCGTCACATTACACTCCCACCAGGTGTACTTGCCCTCACAGTCACATCACACTCCCACTAGGTGTACTTGCCTCACAGTCACATCACACTCCCACCAGGTGTACTTGCCCTCACAGTCACATTACACTCCCACCAGGTGTACTTGCCCTCACAGTCACATCACACTCCCACCAGGTGTACTTGCCCTCACAGTCACATTACACTCCCACCAGGTGTACTTGCCCTCACAGTCACATTACACTCCCACCGGTGTACTTGCCCTCACAGTCACATCACACTCCCACCAGGTGTCTTGCCCTCACAGTCACATTACACTCCCACCAGGTGTACTTGCCTCACAGTCACATTACACTCCCACCAGGTGTACTTGCCCTCACAGTCACATCACACTCCCACCAGGTGTCTTGCCCTCACGTCACATTACACTCCCACCAGGTGTACTTGCCCTCACAGTCACATCACACTCCCACCAGGTGTACTTGCCCTCACAGTCACATCACACTCCCACCAGGTGTACTTGCCTCACAGTCACATCACACTCCCACCAGGTGTATTGCCCTCACAGTCACATCACACTCCCAGGTGTACTTGCCCTCACAGTCACATACACTCCCACCAGGTGTACTTGCCCTCACAGTCACTCACACTCCCACCAGGTGTACTTGCCCTCCAGTCACATTACACTCCCACAGGTGACTTGCCCTCACAGTCACATCCTCTACCAGTTCTCCCTCAGTACTCCACCCACAGGTGTCTTGCCCTCACAGTCACATTACACTCCCACCAGGTGTACTTGCCCTCACAGTCACATCACACTCCCACCAGGTGTACTTGCCCTCACAGTCACATTACACTCCCACCAGGTGTACTTGCCCTCACAGTCACATACACTCCCACCAGGTGTACTTGCCTCACAGTCACATTACACTCCCACCAGGTGTACTTGCCCTCACAGTCACATTACACTCCCACCAGGTGTAGCCTCAGTCACATCACACTCCCCCTGTACTTCCTCACAGTCACATTACACTCCCACCAGGTGTCTTCCCTCACAGTCACATTACACTCCCCCAGGTGTACTTGCCCTCACAGTCACATTACACTCCCACCAGGTGACTTGCCCCACAGTCACATTACACTCCACCAGGTGTACTTGCCCTCACAGTCACATCACACTCCAACCAGGTGTACTTGCCCTCACAGTAATCACACTCCCACCAGGTGTACTTGCCCTCACAGTCACATTACACTCCCACCAGTGTACTTGCCCTCACAGTCACATTACCTCCCACCAGGTGTACTGCCCTCACAGTCACATTACACTCCCACCAGGTGTACTTGCCCTCACAGTCACATACACTCCCACCAGGTGTACTTGCCCTCACAGTCACATCACACTCCACCAGGTGTACTTGCCCTCATAGTCACATTACACTCCCACCAGGTGTACTTGCCCTCACAGTCACATTACACTCCCACCAGGTGTATTTGCCCTCACAGTCACATCACACTCCCACCAGGTGTACTTGCCCTCACAGTCACATCACACTCCCACCAGGTGTACTTGCCCTCACAGTCACATTACACTCCCACCAGGTGTACTTGCCCTCACAGTCACATTACACTCCCACCAGGTGTACTTGCCCTCACAGTCACATTACACTCCCACCAGGTGTACTTGCCCTCACAGTCACATCACACTCCCACCAGGTGTACTTGCCCTCACAGTCACCTTACACTCCCACCAGGTGTACTTGCCCTCACAGTCACATTACACTCCCACCAGGTGTACTTGCCCTCACAGTCACATCACACTCCCACCAGGTGTACTTGCCCTCACAGTCACATTACACTCCCACCAGGTGGACTTGCCCTCACAGTCATATTACACTCCCACCAGGTGGACTTGCCCTCACAGTCACATCACACTCCCACCAGGTGTACTTGCCCTCATAGTCACATTACACTCCCACCAGGTGTACTTGCCCTCACAGTCACATCACACTCCCACCAGGTGTACTTGCCCTCACAGTCACATTACACTCCCACCAGGTGTACTTGCCCTCACAGTTAATAAGTTTATTTACACACAGGTACACATAAGCACAATTATCATACATAGTGTAAATTACTTAGGATAACCCAAAAAAAAGGTCAGGGTGACTTATTTCCATTGGGGGTCCTTGTAATATCTTATTAAATCTTAAAAGTTAAAGTAGTTAAGTAACTCAAGTGTGTAACAATATAACGCAGCTTCTGTCTCTTCCTTTACTCCCAAATACTGACTCCCACCTCCAACTCTGAATCATTATTGGTGGGTTCTCCTCCACCTCCACCCATAATTCCCTCCCTCTTCCCCCCCCTATCCCTCCATCCTTTCCTTCCTTTTTTCTGGTTCTCCCAACCTCCTCCCTCCCTCCCACTCTCTCCCTCTCCTTCCTTCCCTTCCTCTCACCCTCCCTCCCACCCTCTCCCTCTCCTTCCCTCCCTCCCTCCCACCCTTCAAGATGGCCGCCGGTCATCGTAGCACTTTATGACGTGTAATCTAAGGTCGCAGTAGTTAATGGACACCAGCCTCTTATGACCTCTCTAATGGACCGACCTCAGTTACCTCCCTCCCCTCCCTCTCTCTCTCTCTCTCTCTCTCTCCCCTCTCTCTCTCTCCTCTCCCCTCCCCATGTGTTTACAATGACCAAACATAAATTAGGTTTTAATACCACAAAAATGGGCAGTAAGTGAGACAGCTTCTGTTATCACGTTGTTTTTATAACGTTACAAGTCGTTTAGCTGAACGTTTGCAGGTGTTGCCAGGTGTGTGCAAGTTTGCAGGTGTTGCCAGGTGTGTGCAAGTTTGCATGTGTTGCCAGAGCTGGTATACAAGTTTGCAGGTGTTGCCAGAGCTGATGTACAAGTTTGCAGGTGTTGCCAGAGCTGATGTACAAGTTTGCAGGTGTTGCCAGAGCTGATGTACAAGTTTGCAGGTGTTGCCATAGCTGATGTACACTATTACTGTTCACTCTATTATTAATATTTCCTATCGTCTTCAAATGTTAAGTATTCCTAACTTTATTGACAAGCTAAGAGCTGTTACCTACATCAGCTCATTTGAAAGCATTTTTATTGTTATGAAACATACAAGTTTGGAACAGGATGAAGTTGGAGCCATCTGTGGGCCAGCATATTAATTTGATCGACTGACTTTATTTCGTTGATGTCATTATGCTTTACGAACATGTTCCAGACTCGAGTCATCCTGGGACTAAAATATCTCAGTTGTATCGATGTTCTGGAGAAGGTTACAGCCAGAGTGAAGTTGCTGCTTGCTGCCCGTCCTCTAAGTGGATCCAAGACCCGCGTCAGGAAACACTTGTCCTATATCCTGACGAACCTTACCTAACCTAACCAAGTGTGGTACTTTGACAATGTTGGCCTTGTACATAACAGTAAGACCGCCCACATCCCTCCTGTGTTGAAGGCTCTGTTGAAATGACAGATCTATCCAGGCTGGTCCAGGCGAGAGATGAGACGTCTTGCTCTGTTCTCTACTCTGTCAAGCAGTCGCAGATGAGAGGGGGGGGGGACAGGCAATCCAAGAAAGTGGAGCATACTCAAGGTGTGAGCGTACTTGTGCCTCTTACAGAATATTGCAACCCCTACTGTCAAGCAGATGCGAGATACGTCAAAGTGCTGTAAGCTTCTCTCTTTATATCTATTTTTATTTGTTCTCTCTCTCTCTGTTCTCACTTTTTAACTTTCTATTTTCTCTCTCCCTTTCTCTTTTTTTTATCTTTTCTCTCTTTTTCTTTCTCTCTCTTTGCTCTCTCTTTTCTTTTTCTTTTCTCTGTTTTTCATTCACTTTCCATCTCTTTCCTCTCTCTCTCTTTTCTTTCTCTCTCTCTTTCCCTTTGTCTTTCTCTTTTCTTTCTCCCTTTCTCTTTTCTTTCTCTCTCTCTCTCTTTCCCTTTGTCTTTCTCTTTTCTTTCTCCCTTTCTCTTTTCTTTTTCTCTCTTTTATCTTTCTCTTCTCTCTCTCTCTCTCTCTCTCTCTCTCTCTCTCTCTCTTCTTCTCTCTTCTTCTCTCTCTCTCTCTCTTCTTTCTCTCTCTTTCTTTTATCTTTTTGTTTTCCCTCTTTCTTTTGTTTCTCTCTTTTATCTGCCTCTCTCTGTGTGTCGCTGGTGTAGGAAGGGGGAAGGCAGGTGTGGGGATGGCCACCTCAGTCACACCCTGGCCACACCCTGGCCACACGAGAGCTCCAGGAAGTGAGAAATACTCTCTCAGGGAAGCCTAGATTGCCCAACAGGAGGCCTCGACTTGCCCGTGTAGGCCTAAGAAGAACTGAGAGAGGAAGAGAGAGAAAATGAAGGAAGGAGGGGGTGGGAGGGGATGGACCTATGAAGAGAGTGGGTGATAACAGCATAAGAGTCAATATGAATTGATGAAGTGGTGGAAGGTGTGGTGGGAAGGGAGGGGGAAGGGGGGGGTAGAAAGAGGACGTATTTTTTCTCTAAAGTAAAAGATTTTTAGTCGAAATGTTTTGGTGAAAAGCCGAAAAAATCGCAATTTTTGCGAAGTTTCGATTAAAAGTAAGATAATCTATATGTTTTAGCTCAAAAAAATTATGTCAGAAAATGCCTCAAATGATGGAGGGAAGAAGAGAGAGAGAGAGAGAGAGAGAGAGAGAGAGAGAGAGAGAGAGAGAGAGAGAGAGAGAGAGAGAGAGAGAGAGAGAGAGAGGAGAGAGAGAGAGGAGGTGAGAGGTGAGGGAATGAGAGTGAGGCAGCAGATCCTCTTTGAGGAACACATGATTAGAGTCACCATGACGGTGTCAGCCAGGATGGTGGGTCACCCCGCGCGCCCTCACCACCAACCTGTCTTGAAGCATCACACACACACACACACCGGGGCCAGGAGCTATGAATCGACCCCTGCAACCACAATAAGGTGAGCACACACACACACAGTGTTGATTCTCATACTGATCCCAGTAAATACAAATTACAATGTCACAAGTGATGACTCCCACACATCATTGTTGACTTACGACCCAGACTACTGACGACACGACCTGACAACACCAGCTGACGACACGACCTGACAACACAAGCTGACGACACGACCTGACAACACAAGCTGACGACACGACCTGACAACACAAGCTGACGACACGACCTGACAACACAAGCTGATGACACGACCTGACAACACAAGCTGATGACACGACCTGACAACACAAGCTGACGACACGACCTGACAACACAAGCTGACGACACGACCTGACAACACAAGCTGACGACACGACCTGACAACACAAGCTGACGACACGACCTGACAAAACAAGCTGACGACACGACCTGACAAAACAAGCTGACGACACGACCTGACAACACAAGCTGACGACACGACCTGACAACACAAGCTGACGACACGACCTGACAACACAAGCTGATGACACGACCTTACAACACCAGCTGACGACACGACCTGACAACACAAGCTGACGACACTACCTGACAACACAAGCTGACGACACGACCTGACAACACGACCTGACAACACTACCTGACAACACTACCTGACAACACTACCTGACAACACTACCTGACAACACAAGCTGACGACACTACCTGACGACACGACCTGACAACACGACCTGACAACACTACCTGACAACACGAACTGACAACACGAACTGACAACACTACCTGACAACACGAACTGACAACACTACCTGACAACACAAGCTGACGACACTACCTGACAACACGACCTGACAACACGACCTGACAACACTACCTGACAACACGACCTGACAACACAAGCTGACAACACTACCTGACAACACAAGCTGACAACAAGACCTGACAAAGATGACTGCACGAGGACCTGCCAACACAATACAATATTTAATACAATCAAAAGCAAAGTTATAAAACTGGAAAATTGTGAAACGACAACAGAATAACATTTAAGGATAAGAAGAAATAAAATAAATAATTATATGCATACATTCACTTTGCACAGTCTCAGGTCCCCTAAACCAACACCCCCACCACAACCCATCACCCTCACACACTACCCCATCCCTCCTCCTCTTCCCCCCACCAAAAAAAATACAAATAAACAAATATAAAAGTCCCCGCGAGCGCGCGCGGGGACTTTTTTTCCCCCCGGCGCTCTCCCTTCGGGCCCCAAAAAGCGGGGGAAGAGATTAAATGTTTCTGTCAATGGCCGCTGGAACTGTTAATGGAATCCGTGGCGGGTTCTTTTCAGGTATTATCGGGGTGAAGGAGCTGCCGGATTGTACGGACGCTGCCACTGGAAAACAGCCTTTGTGAAAAAAGCAGGTATATATACACGTATATATTGTTGGAGCGGGAGGCTGGGACGGGAGACGAGTTACTGGGTGTTTTAGGGAGGGACGTGATGAGTCTGGCTGAGGAGGTGAGGCACAGGTGGGAAAGTTGAGGCACTGGTGAGGGAGGTGCGGTGGTGAGGGAGGTGCGGTGGTGAGGGAGGTGCGGTGGTGAGGGAGGTGCGGTGGTGAGGGAGGTGCGGTGGTGAGGGAAGTGCGGTGATGAGGGAGGTGGGGTGATGACGGAGGTGGGGTATTGGTGGGGTGGTGAGGGAAGTGGGGGTGATGAGGGAGGTGGGGTGGTAGGGTAAGAGTGAGGAATGAGGGAGAGGATAGTTCACATGAGAAGTGCATAGAAGAATGGAATGAGAATGGGGTAAAAGCGAGATAGAGAGAGAGAGAGGAATAGACAGGTAGGAGTAAAAACAGGAAGTAAAGGGTGATGATAGAAGGGGAAGCAGGGACAAGATGGAGAGATATTGTGGGAGAGATGTAGAGGCAAGAATAATGAGAAGGGCGAATATGGAGGAAAATTGGGAGCGAGAGAGAGAGAGAGAGAGAGAGAGAGAGAGAGAGAGAGAGAGAGAGAGAGAGAGAGAGAGAGAGAGAGAGAGAGATAGAGAGGAAGGGAAAGAGTTTAATGTGTGATATTTTGGCTGTATTTCTGAGTGATTAACTCTGTTTCCTCCCCCCCTTCCTCCCTCCCTTCCTGTCTGTCTGTCTGTCTGTCTGTCTGTCTTCTCTCTCTCTCTCTCTCTCTCTCTCTCTCTCTCTCTCTCTCTCTCTCTCTCTCTCTCTCTCTCTCTCTCCTCTCCTATAATCAGAAACATGAAGACACTGAACATAAAGGGAAGGCAGGAGACACTATATACTTCCACATAATATATAAATATATTAAAAAGTCTCATTCTCAGTTTGGAAGAAAAAAAAAACTGCTAACTTTTGAAAAACTCCAAAAATAGTTACTTGCCCATAATCATTATTATTAGTAACAGTAGTACAAATTTATTTATTATTAATTATTATTATTATTATATATTATATATATATATATATATATATATATATATATATATATATATATATATATATATATATAAGTTTGGTAATGAAGACCTGTTTCACCTCTTTGTAGTTGCAGGGGTCGAGTCTCAGCTCCTGGACCCGTCTCTTCGATGGCCGTTACTGAAGGGTTCCTTTCTCCTGGCTGCGTCATTCCTATCATACTTATTTTTAAGACCACCTGTGTATAGTGTGTGTGTACTCAACTAGTTGTACTCACCTAGGTGTGGTTGCAGGGGTCGACTCACAGCTCCTGGCCCCGCCTCTTCGCTGTGTGTGTGTGTGTGTGTGTGTGTTTGTATTTTGTGTGTGTATGTACATACGTGCGAGTCTAATTATAAAATAAAGAATATCGTAATTTACTATCCTATAACGAAGGTTAGTAAAAAAAAAAATTTTCCCGTGGGGAAGAAGATTGTATAGCACCGCCTTCACCTTCCTCCGCCAGAGGTTTTCACACTCAAGCGATCTCCGTGAAATTGCTTGCGTGCACACACTATCTCAAGCGTGAGGTATCGGCCGCCTGCCTCACTCCAGAAGGGACTATCAATCATCGCTCTTGAAAAATTATATATATATATATATATATATATATATATATATATATATATATATATATATATATATATATATATATATATATAAAAAGTTTACCCATATAAATAACACCTGTCACCGAGAAATCGTAAAATATTTGATAAACTTTGCATTAAGATTCTTCTTCCCCTCCCAACTCTCCGTAATGGCGCTCTTGACTCGTAAATGCATGCGACATCAGAGTCATTTCCACCCCCGGATATGAGCGAGTCATTGTTTGGAAGTGCGTAAAGTTTGGCCTGTTTGTTTCCAAGTGCGTAAAGTTTGAAGTGTTTGTGTTGAGATGCGCAGAATTAAGTTGCAGGTGCGGAGAATTAAGTGTTTGTTTGTAAGTGGGCAATGTTTACAGTGTTTGTCTGAGAGTAAGCAATGGTTGCAGTGTTTGTTATGAGGTGGCTAATAGGTAAAACTGATCAATTAGCAATAACTCATTTAAAATCAAGTCCTTTCTAAAATTTTCTCTTATACGTTTTAAGATATATTTTTTTCATTTATGTTAATGTAAAAAATTTTAATTTTGTACCAAGAGAAACTTTGAAAACCTACCTAACCTTATTACAACAAGCGCAATTTAATTTAGCCTAACCCAACTAAATATATTTTAGATACGTTTATAATAATTTAATAATAAACAAACACAATGAAATATATATTTTTCGTTAGGTTCAGAATGATTTTTGCGAAATTATTGCATACACAAATTTTCCCTTGTCTTATATGGCAAGGTGAGCGTTGCTATTTAAGCCGAAATCGCAAGTTTTACCTAATCGGCACGACATATTATATATATATATATATATATATATATATATATATATATATATATATATATATATATATATATATATATATAAAATATATATATATATATATATATATGGTAAAGGCTTTTAGATAAGACAGGAACATAAAACAGGGGAAGAAAAGCTCAATATCACATTAGGTACTAAAGTCGTAATGATATTGATCGTAGGGGAGGAAGACTGAGGTGTAATAATGTCAAATGTAGACGGAGAGAGAGAGAGAGAGAGAGAGAGAGAGAGAGAGAGAGAGAGAGAGAGAGAGAGAGGTGCTGAGAGGCTAAGGAATGGGACGGGAGAAGAATGGAGGGGGAGAAGAAGAGTAAGGTGATGAAAGGATAGATGAGAGGGAGGGGGAAATAAATGAATAGAAGAGATGAGAGTGAAGGAGGCGCGAAGAAAGCGGCTGATGGAAGGAGAGTGGCAGGTGGAGAGTAAGGAATGGAGAAGAGAGAGTGGGAGTAATGGAGGATGTAATAAAAGAGGATGGATGAGACAGTACAGGAGGGAGAGGGAGAGGGAGGGAGGAGGCAGTAAATGATGGGAGACAAAGAGGAGGATACCGTAAAGAAGAAGAGGAAGGAATAAATATATAGCGAGAAGAACGGACAGACAATGAAGGGGGAGGAAGAGAGGTGTCAATAAAACATGGAAGGAGAGGTGAGAGAGAAGTAATAACTGGAGACAAAATCAAATAGGAAAGACAATAAAGAGGAGCTGGAGGAGAAGTGAAGACAGTAAGATGGAGACAGAAAAAAACAATAAATAAGATGAAGATGGAAGACAACGACGATGAGGGAACAAGAGAGGGGGAAATAATAAAGGAGGGAAATAGGGAAAACATATTTTACGTGTTTCACGGGGAGCGCTAAACCCACAGGGGTCCTACAGTGCCCTTAGGGAGCAGGAAGCAATTAGACTCCCTAACAAGGGAGGGAGGGAGGGAGGGAGGGAGGGAGGGAGGGAGGGAGGGGGAGGGAGATCTTAAAACCAAGAGTACCTTCCCCTCCCCTTCAAGAAGAGAGGGGGAAGGGAAGGGGAAGGGGGAGAAGAATAAAGAGAGAGGAAGGGTCAATAAAGCCAACACAGCCAATAAAGACGACATAGACACCTGTGATTGACACACACACACACGCACGCACGCACGCAAACACACACGCACGCACACACACACGCACACACACGCACACGCACGCACACACGCACACACACGCACGCACACACACACACACACACACACACACACACACACACAGAGACACACGCACACACACACCTACAACTATGTGAGTACACACACACACACAGACTGTTACTGCTGGCTGCATGTTGCCCAGCATACGAACCACAGCCCGGCTGATCAGGAGCTGATTTGAGGAACTTATCAAGTTCCTTATTGAAGAAAAGAAGAGAGCTGTTCATAATTTCCCTTATGGACAAAGGGAGGGTACTGAAAAGTCGGGGACCTCTGACACTTAACGAGTTTTCTCTTGTTTTTTCAATGAAGGTACTGTGTGCCATCTGTCATGTTTCTTGGTTTCATACGGAGTGATTTCGGTGTGTAGGTGTGAGACTAGAGCCTCCAGGATATTCCAGGTGTAAATTATGATGTATCTTTCTCGCCTGCGTTGCAAGGAATAGAACTCAAGAGCCTTCAAACCTTACTCAATATACAAGAGAAAGTAATTGTCAGTGTATATCAGCTGATTGCTCCCATTCCCCCCACTTACCTACCCTTACTTTCCTCTTATCTCCCCCTTACACCCCCTCCCCCTGCACCAGCCTACCATAGCGTGACTAATGGGTGACGATTCATACACACTATTATTTGTTTATAATTAATTTTACCAGCTCATTGTTTTGTAATCTCAATCTACCTCTTTTTTTGTCCACTGCCTCTCTCCCTTCCCTCCCTTTCTCAACCATCTCCCCTCCCCTCTTTAATTTATCCCTCTTTAAATTACGCCCACCTGTCTATTCTCCTTTCTTCTTCCTGTTCCCCCTCTATAACTCTCCCTCTCTACACCCCAACCCTCCCCTCTTTCCCTCTCCACCCCATCAAGCTTCCCTCCTCCCTACATCTCCTCTTCAGTACTCCTCTGCACCTCTCCTTGAGTCTCCTCACCTCTCCACACCTACCCGCTCTCCTATCCAATCTTCTCTTCATTCTATCCACCTCGCCCTTCATCTTTTTACTACCATGTCCTACCCTCTTCACCTGTCCTCTCTTTCCTCCACCCCTCTGCTTCCCTCTGCTTCCCTCTGCTTCCCTCTGCTTCCCTCTGCTTCCCTCTGCTTCCTTCTACAAGTGGATGGAAAATAGCTATCACAAGTCAAGATGTTTTGTGTGATAGTGAGGGTTGATACTTGAGTGTCAGCTGTGTTCTGATGTCAGCAGCGTTCTCCATTTTGGGATGTCAGCACTGTTCTCCATGTTGTGATGATGTCAGCACTGTTTTCCATGTTGTGATGATGTCAGCACTGTTTTCCATGTTGTGATGATGTCAGCACTGTTCTCTATGTTGTGATTATGTCAGCACTGTTTTCCATGCTGTGATGATGTCAGCACTGTTCTCTATGTTGTGATGATATCAGCACTGTTTTCCATGCTGTGTTGATGTCAGCACTGTTCTCCATGTTGTGATGATGTCAGCACTGTTCTCCATGTTGTGATGATGTCAGCACTGTTCTCCATGTTGTGATGATGTCAGCACTGTTCTCCATGTTGTGATGATGTCAGCACTGTTTTCCATGCTGTGTTGATGTCAGCACTGTTCTCCATGCTGTGATGATGTCAGCACTGTTCTCTATGTTGTGATGATGTCAGCACTGTTTTCCATGTTGTGATGATGTCAGCACTGTTCTCTATGCTGTGTTGATGTCAGCACTGTTCGCCATGTTGTGATGATGTCAGCACTGTTCTCCATGTTGTGATGATGTCAGCACTGTTCTCCATGTTGTGATGATGTCAGCACTGTTCTCCATGCTGTGTTGATGTCACCACTATTCTTCCTCTGACACCATCAATGTTCTCTAAGATAAACTAACACTGTGCGCATTTTAAAACTATGAAACTAGGAGAGTATAGACGTATTCCTGACCCTTTCTGGGAGCCAAGGCCTAGAGCCTAACATTCTGGTAGAAAATACATGCAAGTTCTTGTATAAATGTGGTGACAGTACTCACCTAATTGTGGTTGAAGGGGTTGAGTCATAGCTCCTGGCCCCGCCTCTTCACTGGTAGCTACTAGGTCCACTCTCTCCCTGTTCTGAGTTTTATCATACCTCATCTTAAAACTATGTATGGATCCTGCCTCCACTACGTCACTTTCAGGACTGTTCCACTTCCTGACAACTCTATGACTGAAGAAATAGTTTCTAACATCCTTTGCAAGGCCGGCAAATTAGTAATTATATTTGCTAAGATATACAATGGATCTAAATATGTAAAAAATAGTAACGAGTGTATATGCAGAAGTAATATGGTAATGTTTATTTAGAGTATATATATAATATAGCTTTTAAATGATTTAGCTACTGCTTGTTATTATAATTGGTGTGGCAAAGCATCGACGAGTATCTGCAATTATTTTGCGCCTGGAGAGCGAAACGTTGCAACAATAAAATGTTGCATTAGTTGCATCTGTGGTCATGTACCTAACGATAATTTTGGTATCATCTCATCACCTGGTCTTATACACATCTGTGTTCGGTGATCTACTGAAGACGCGTTTTAGTCTACCACATTGTTATGTCGTGTGGGGTATCCATTCAAATATTTAAGTCTGTCTAAGAGATGTATTAGTGAGCATGATGTAGTACCTTCGACGCCAATCACAACAAGGAACCAGTCGACTGTCCTGGGCTACACACCCGACTGTCCTGGGCTACACACCCGACTGTTCTGGGCTACACACCCGACTGTGCTAGGCTACACACCCGACTGTCCTGGGCTACACACCCGACTGTCCTGGGCTACACACCCGACTGTCCTGGGCTACACACCCAACTGTCCTGGGCTACACACCCGACTGTCCTTGGCTACACACCCGACTGTCCTTGGCTACACACCCGACTGTCCTGGGCTACACACCCGACTGTCCTTGGCTACACACCCAACTGTCCTTGGCTACACACCCGACTGTCCTTGGCTACACACCCGACTGTCCTGGGCTACACACCCGACTGTCCTTGGCTACACACCCGACTGTCCTGGGCTACACACCCGACTGTCCTGGGCTACACACCCGACTGTCCTGGGCTACACACCCGACTGTCCTGGGCTACACACCCGACTGTCCTGGGCTACACACCCGACTGTCCTGGGCTACACACCCGACTGTCCTGGGCTACACACCCGACTGTCCTGGGCTACACACCCGACTGTCCTGGGCTACACACCCGACTGTCCTGGGCTACACACCCGACTGTCCTGGGCTACACACCCGACTGTCCTGGGCTACACACCCGACTGTCCAGGGCTACACACCCGACTGTCCTGGGCTACACACCCGACTGTCCTGGGCTACACACCCGACTGTCCTGGGCTACACACCCGACTGTCCTGGGCTACACACCCGACTGTCCTGGGCTACACACCCGACTGTCCAGGGCTACACACCCGACTGTCCTGGGCTACACACCCGACTGTCCTGGGCTACACACCCGACTGTCCTGGGCTACACACCCGACTGTCCTGGGCTACACACCCGACAACACCGTCGACTCTCTGCAAGATGGTTGTGTTAATTATGTCGTTGAACTGTGAAGAATGGTCTCTTTTACTGCTGCTGCTGCTGCTGCTGCTGCTGCTGCTGCTGCTGCTGCTGCTGCTGCTGCTGCTGCTGCTGCTGATGCTGCTGGTGCTGCTGCTGCTGCTGCTGCTGCGCTGCTGCTGCTGCTGCTTCTGCTCCTGCTGCTCCTGCTGCTGCTGCTGCTGCTGCTCCTACTGCTCCTGCTGCTCCTGCTGCTCCTGCTGCTGCTCCTGCTGCTGCTGCTGCTGCTTCTGCTCCTGCTGCTCCTACTGCTCCTGCTGCTCCTGCTGCTGCTGCTGCTGCTGGTGTTGCTACTGCATCGTCAGTCATTATGATACAAAAGTACCCCACAAGGCTCCTCCAGCATTATGACACGCTATACCTGGAGTCTACCTGGAGGGTGTTCCGGGGGTCAACGCCCCCGCGGCCCGGTCCATGACCAGGCCTCGTGTTGGATCAGGACCTGATCAACCAGGCTGTTATTGCCTGCCGCAAGCAGTCCAACGTACAAACCACATAACATTTTTGTCTCTTTCTTCTACTCCTATCTTCATCTTCTCTCTTGTTCTCTCCTTTTTTATCTCTCTTTTTCTCCCTTGTCCTACTTCTTCCCCAAGCTTCTGTTTCCTGTCTCTCGTTCTTTTGTCCTCATTTATCTATAAATTATGACTATTTACCCCTTGTGCTCTATTCCTTCTTTATCACCTCCTCCTCCTAAGCCAATCCTTATCTTCTATTTTCTTCTGATAGTTGGAACAGCTGGAAGTACACTACCAGAACCCCAGACATGAGACGCTGCTACAACCTCCTATACACACTTCCCCTTCCTCGTCTATCTCCACCAGCAGACACTGTCACCACTGTAATCAAACACTGTAATACACTAAGACTTTCTCCGTAACACACTTACATTAATACTGCAACACTACACTGTGTAACAGACTTACTTTAATAAACACAGTGTAACACTTGTACTGTGTAACATATTTACTTCAATAAAGCAAGAGTGTGTAACAAACTCTTATTTCATCCAGCCATCCACTACATCCGCGTTCCAACCATCCACTTTATCCACCCCTCGCTACACTTATCCACACTAGCTCACAACTATCAATAGTCCATCAAAATTCGGTATTTGCGTTGTTCATCCACTTAAACTTGCATATATAAATCCACGAAGCTGAAGTTTTGGTAATAAAAATTGAGAACTGAAACCTAGTCATCGTGGTTGTATATGAGACACCAGATACAACTTCCCAACAGTTCAAGGGAAAATCTTCCAGCCCCAAACATCTTGTGGGTTGGTGGTTTCAGTTTAAGACATACGAAATGGAAGAATGTAGCAAATAATGTTATAGCGGAGATCATTCCAGGAGGCAGCAGCAACTCAGATGAAAATTCTCACACACACGTGAGCTCTAGAATCTCTGTAATAAATTCACCTTAAGCTAGCAAGTAGTGGAGCCAGTAAGACTAGAAAATACACTTGATCGAATTTTCACAAATAATGATGACCTGGTACGAAAATTAACAGTGTTGAAGACAGTTAATTCAGATCACAACCCATATCTGCGAGCAGATATGAGGACGCCTTCACTGACTTTAACAAGATCAACGACTGGGATCAAATAAATCATGTTCTTAACAAAACAAGTTGGATCCGAACCAGAGTCTTGAAAGGATCAGTTCTGTAGCAGATGAAGTATGCTGAAGGCACATTACCCTAAGAAAAAAAGAAGAGAAGATATAAAGTAGCGAGAGAGAGAGAGAGAGAGAGAGAGAGAGAGAGAGACTCTCCCTCTGTAGATGAACGTGAAAAATCATAGAACTTCTGGAGGAGCTCGACTATCCTGAAGTGCAGAAGGAATCACTGACTAGGCAAATAGAAAATATCGAACTAAAATTAAATGAATCATTCAGGACCGAGGAGTGACAGGAGCTAAAAGCAATTGATGAAATAGAAAGAAATCCAAAATATTTCATTGCATATGCCAGAAAAAAGGCAAAACCCCGCATCCAGTATCGTGCCCTTATTGACACAAGATGGACGTACAATGACAACAACAAAGAAATTAGATACTGCAGTTTCAGTATAACTCTGTATTTAGTGAGTTGTTAATCGATCGCTAGCGCACTCAGCTCACACACATTGAGGTCCGGAGTTCGAATCTCCTCTGGTACGACTGGAAAAACACTAGGGACGTGTTTCCATAAGACAACTGCTGACCCTGTTCACCCAACAGTGTAAAATGGGTACCTGGGTGTTAGTGGACTGGTGTGGGTCGCATCCTGGGACAAAACTGACCTAATTTGCCGGAAATGCTCAGCATAACAAGCGGTTTTCTATATAGTAGTATGTCATTGATGTCAGCTAGGACTGTATACCTTGTACATGTACTTGTAGTAAATAAAGATATTATTTTTATATTATATTAAAGACAGACAATCCAAACGATTTTTTAAGAACGAGACTCAAATCTTTGCCAATAATATGCCAAATTTCTGACATAACCTTAACACCACTGGAGTTTGAAAAAGCCATTGACAACACGCCCATGCAGTCTGCCCCAGGCCCAGACTCGTAGAACTCCGTGTTCATTAAGAATTGCAAGAAATCCCTTTCGGATGCCTTCAATATGCTATAGAGAGGGAGACTGGACACAGGTGTCATCCCAAAGTCACTAAAAACAACAGACATGGCCCCACTCCACAAAGATGTGACCCCACTCCACAAAGATGTGACCCCACTCCACAAAGATGTGACCCCACTCCACAAAGATGTGGCCCACTCCACAAAGATGTGACCCCACTCCACAAAGATGTGGCCCCACTCCACAAAGATGTGACCCCACTCCACAAAGATGTGGCCCCACTCCACAAAGATGTGGCCCCACTCCACAAAGATGTGGCCCCACTCCACAAAGATGTGACCCCACTCCATAAAGATGTGGCCCCACTCCACAAAGATGTGGCCCCACTCCACAAAGATGTGGCCCCACTCCACAAAGATGTGGCCCCACTCCACAAAGATGTGGCCCCACTCCACAAAGATAGTAGTAAAGAATAGCAAATAATTATTTACAGGCCGATAGCTCTAACGTTCCACACTCTAAAAATCTTTGAAAGTGTTCTAAGAAGCAAGAGCGCCAACTCCTTGGATTCCTAAAATTTACACAAACCAGGACAGCAAGGGTTGAGAATTTAGAGAGAACCATCACAGCGACTTAATTACTGGGAACGTTTGAAGTCCCTTAACCTGTACTCATTGGAACGCAGGCGAAAAAGATGCCTCATAACTTACACCTGTTCACTTAGCAGTAAGTAGGCACCTGGATGTTAGTCGAGTGTTGTGGGTAGCATTTTGGGGAGGGGGATAGTGTACCTCAGCAAGAAGATCTGAAATAAATAGGATAACAACATACTTACACCTGCACATTCCCCTATACATTATCCATTCATCTATCCTTCAGCTATCCATCTGTTCAGCACAAATACATCTATCAACCATCTATCCATTATCTATCCACTCAATACCTCCTTTTGGCCAAATATTTACAGCTCAATCACCATCCACTTTACAATAACTGCAATTAACACACATCTCATCTCTCACACAACTTTAACCCTAATAGCATGCTCCTTAATTACTCCCTTAATCTCACTTAAGTTATTATTTTGCTGCCTAGAAAATGTTTTTTTTATGTGACAAACTTCAGGATTTGATGAGAGAATTGGTCGTTATATAAAGTGGTCTCTCGATCGAGTGAAGCTTGGGACAGGGGGTCATAACAGAGAGATGGCTGCTACAGAGAGGTGGTCATAATAGACAGATGGTTGCTAGTGAGGAGTAGTCATTAAAAGACAGCTGGTTGTTATAGACAGGTGGTTATACGAGACAGGTAGTTACTGCAGCCAGGTGGTCATAATTAACTAGACCTGCCTAGCATGGGCCAGTAGGCCTGCTGCAGTGCTCCTTATCTTCTTAGTTGCTACAGACAGGTGGTCATAATAGGCAGCTGGTTGCAGTAGACAGGTGGTCACATACGCGCCATTCGGAAGCTTGGAAAGTGCAAAGAGTTGGACGGACGAAGGTGAGGGTACACTCAGGACACAGCTTCAAGAGTAGGTATGATAGAGCCCAGTATGATACAGATCAGTAAAGCCAATCAGAGCAGTCTAGGAAACAGGTGTGGCAGAGTACCATCCTGGTGCAGATTACAGGTGTGTGTGTGTGTGCCAGTGGAGAATTAAGACACATGTTCAACACCTGGGGTACCTTCATTTGCATACTTTTCCATAACCAGCGGCTTTATCAACTCAACACATAACAACACACACACTCGCCTGTCCCGTGCAGGTCCCGTGCAGGTCCCGTGCAGGTTCCGTGCAGGTTCCGTGCAGGTCCCGTGCAGGTTCGTCTCACATAGATCCTGCCCAACATTCTCCACCTGACTCTCCACACTATATACACTCGTGTTGTCTTCACCCAGGTACATCTGCTTTTGACTTGATAAAGTCCACTGTGTGGGCGAAACGTTGTCAATAAAACATCGTGTTTATTTTGCCGTCAACACAGAGAGGATACACAAAGAGGAACATCCTCTCTGTACTGAGCGAAACGTCTTAAGTCCTCTTCTTTATTGTACTGTCACGTAAGTCCGAGGAAGACCCAACTTTCTATTTTTTATTCACATTATTGAATAAAACTGTTTGTTAAGAACATTACCGAATAATTAAAAACGTAATAAAGTTCACAGCTTTATTGTATATACTTTCGTTTTATTAATTTAGATTTACACGAGCAAGTATTTTTGGCACCATGAACGTTCATTAATCTTTCTGAAAACAAGATTTCCGCTCGCGTGCTCATTTACGTAAACAATAATAATAATAATAATTCTCAGGTGTTTGCCATGGGAGTAGTGGTGAGACACAGTTTACATGACTACCAGTTATGTTTACACTGGTGTCGTTTGGTATCACTGCTGACAGTTGTTTACACTGGTGTCGTTTGGTATCACTGCTGACAGTTGTTTACATTTGTGTCGTTTGGTATCACTGCTGACAGTTTTTTACACTGGTGTCGTTTGGTATCACTGCCAACAGTTGTAAAACAAAAACGAAAGAGTTGCGGATGAACGTCGTAAATCCCTTACGTAAACATCTAGCTTTGAGTAAACACCTTCAGCGTTTAAGATACATCGGAACACTCCTCTGTCAACTCCTCCTCCTCCAGTGTATAAACAGAGAGGTCTAACTGTCCCCCTCCTGTGTAAATAAACTACAGACAAAAATTATGATCTTCGGGAGTCTTGAGTGTAAACATTATCCGGCGGTGTAGACAGAACTGAGTTACACTTTTTTGGTGTGCAAACTGAAGAACGAAACATTTCGGCAACGAGGGTAATAAAGTATGATGCAATAGCGGTAATGAAGTCCCGTGTCAGGATGTAATACACAGCGTCCCCGGAGTTACTGCCAGTTTATCACCTTAAAGTTATGCAGATTGCTGCACCCGGATTACACGCGTCGAGTGCCAACAAAAACGATAAATGGCCAAAAATCGGCCAGGTTTTTAGGGGAAAAAAAATACTGGCGCGCCGGATAGTGTATTCATGGCGATCGCTTAGAACATGACAATAGACAAGGAGGAAATCAATAGCTTCTCCGTAAAGTATGTAAACGGCAGCTCCGCTCAACACAGAATAGCGAATAAATAATTTAATAACAAAGTAATCATTGGTTTTTTTTTCCCTTGGTGGAGTAGATTACTGAACTCTCATCGACAACGCCAATGTTAAGTAATTACAGAACTCATCGTAGTGTTTTGTACCACAAACTATTTATCTCAGTAACCAATCTCGCCAATCCTGGCAGCAGAGTGAATATTAGATCCTATTGCTGAAGGCCATACAGGCGCAGAACCTCTGCTCCTTCCCGTATTTGGTACTTATAAACCAGGAGGTTAATACCGACTTTCCCAAAAGTAAACAAAAAACAGCTGATCGGAGGATGAGCGGCGCTGCCAGACGCACGACGAGCAGCGTGTTTATAACCAGTAAGGTGCATAATTATAGCCAGAAGTGAGTCACTACACGGAGGGTACTGTACAAATATGTGCACCCCAATTAAACGATGATAATTGATACCTATTTGCCACAAAAGTGAATTTATCGCCTGGCGAACACGCCAACGTGTTCTTCCTTAATGGTAACTTCGTAAGGTAAATTATTGATTGCTCGTTAAGCGCTTACATAGTACAACTTATTAAGTAAATCTTGCCCCAAAAATCCATGGCAATTTCTTCACATTTTCCACGTCACTTAATGTGGTTTTAAACTTGTTATCTTAAAACACTTAAGCGGCTTGGTCCTAAAAATTACTAAAGTTGTAATATTGGGAAGTGAAGAAGCAGTGACGCAGGAAACCTGCGTCACTAACCTGCAGTATCACAGCTGCAGGAAGCCTGCGTCACTAACCTGCACTATCACAGCTGCAGGAAGCCTGCGTCACAAACCTGCACTATCACAGCTGCAGGAAGCCTGCGTCACTAACCTGCACTATCACAGCTGCAGGAAGCCTGCGTCACTAACCTGCACTATCACAGCTGCAGGAAGCCTGCGTCACAAACCTGCACTATCACAGCTGCAGGAAGCCTGCGTCACAAACCTGCACTATCACAGCTGCAGGAAGCCTGCGTCACTAACCTGCACTATCACAGCTGCAGGAAGCCTCCGTCACTAACCTGCACTATCACAGCTGCAGGAAGCCTGCGTCACTAACCTGCAGTATCACAGCTGCAGGAAGCCTGCGTCACTAACCTGCACTATCACAGCTGCAGGAAGTCTGCGTCACAACCTGCACTATCACAGCTGCAGGAAGCCTGCGTCACTAACCTGCACTATCACAGCTGCAGGAAGCCTGCGTCACTAACCTGCACTATCACAGCTGCAGGAAGCCTGCGTCACTAACCTGCACTATCACAGCTGCAGGAAGCCTGCGTCACAAACCTGCACTATCACAGCTGCAGGAAGCCTGCGTCACTAACCTGCACTATCACAGCTGCAGGAAGCCTGCGTCACTAACCTGCACTATCACAGCTGCAGGAAGCCTGCGTCACTAACCTGCACTATCACAGCTGCAGGAAGCCTGCGTCACTAACCTGCACTATCACAGCTGCAGGAAGCCTGCGTCACTAACCTGCACTATCACAGCTGCAGGAAGCCTGCGTCACTAACCTGCACTATCACAGCTGCAGGAAGCCTGCGTCACTAACCTGCACTATCACAGCTGCAGGAAGCCTGCGTCACTAACCTGCACTATCACAGCTGCAGGAAGCCTGCGTCACTAACCTGCACTATCACAGCTGCAGGAAGCCTGGGCTGACCTTGGACCAGCGCAGTGCGGCTCACTTGACAGCTCGGACAAAAAATATTGCACAGCTCATTAAGGATGACTGAAGTATCAGTCAAAACAGTTTTCTTCTACACATGAAATTGTTGTGAGTGAACACTGCCTGTCTACCTGATGCCTCTCAGCTTCACTACTGCCTCGCTTAACACTGTTCTTCACTACTGCCTCGCTTAACACTGTTCTTCTTCACTACTGCCTCGTTTAACACTGTTCGGCTTCACTACTGTCTCGCATCACACTGTTCTTCACTACTGTCTCGCTTAAAACTGTTTTTCACTACTGTCTCGCTTAACACTGTTTTTCACTACTGTCTCGCTTAACACTGTTCTTCACTACTGTCTCGCTTAACACTGTTCTTCTTCTCTACTGCCTAGCTTAACACTGTTCTGCTTCACTACTGCCTCGCTTAACACTGTTCTGCTTCACTACTGCCTCGCTTAACACTGCTCTTCTTCACTACTGCCTCGCTTCACACTGTTCTGCTTCACTACTGCCTCGCTTAACACTGCTCTTTTTCACTACTGCCTCGCTTAACACTGTACTTCTTCACTACTGCCTCGCTTAACACTGTTCTGATTCACTACTGCCTCGCTTCACACTGTTCTTCTTCACTACTGCCTCGTTTAACACTGTTCTGCTTCACTACTGCCTCGCTTAACACTGTACTTCTTCACTACTGCCTCGCTTAACACTGTTCTGATTCACTACTGCCTCGTTTAACACTGTACTTCTTCACTACTGCCTCGTTTAACACTGTACTTCTTCCCTACTGCCTCGCTTAATACTGTTCTGCTTCACTACTGCCTCGCTTAACACTGCTCTTCTTCACTACTGCCTCGCTTAACACTGTTCTTCTTCACTACTGCCTCGCTTCACACTGTACTTCTTCACTACTGCCTCGCTTAACACTGTTCTGCTTCACTACTGCCTCGCTTAACACTGTTCTGCTTCACTACTGCCTCGCTTAACACTGTTCTTCACTACTGCCTCGCTTCACACTGTACTTCTTCACTACTGCCTCGCTTAACACTGTTCTGCTTCACTACTGCCTCGCTTAACACTGTTCTGCTTCACTACTGCCTCGCTTAACACTGTTCTTCACTACTGCCTCGCTTAACACTGTTCTTCTTCACTACTGCCTCGTTTAACACTGTTCGGCTTCACTACTGTCTCTCATCACACTGTTCTTTACTACTGTCTCGCTTAACACTGTACTTCTTCACTACTGCCTCGCTTAACACTGTTCTGCTTCACTACTGCCTCGCTTAACACTGTTCTGCTTCACTACTGCCTCGCTTCACACTGTTCTTCTTCACTACTGCCTCGCTTAACACTGTACTTCTTCACTACTGCCTCGCTTAACACTGTTCTGATTCACTACTGCCTCGCTTAACACTGTTCTGATTCACTACTGCCTCGCTTCACACTGTTCTTCTTCACTACTGCCTCGCTTAACACTGTACTTCTTCACTACTGCCTCGCTTAACACTGTTCTGATTCACTACTGCCTCGTTTAACACTGTTCGGCTTCACTACTGTCTCGCATCACACTGTTCTTCACTACTGCCTCGCATCACACTGTTCTTCACTACTGCCTCGCTTAACACTGTTCTTCACTTCTGTCTCGCTTAACACTGTTCTTCACTTCTGTCTCGCTTAACACTGTTCTTCACTTCTGTCTCGCTTAACACTGTTCTTCTTCTCTACTGCCTCGCTTAACACTGTTCTGCTTCACTACTGCCTCGCTTAACACTGTTCTTCTTCTCTACTGCCTCGCTTAACACTGTTCTGCTTCACTACTGCCTCGCTTAACACTGCTCTTCTTCACTACTGCCTCGCTTCACACTGTTCTTCTTCACTACTGCCTCGCTTCACACTGTTCTTCTTCACTACTGCCTCGCTTCACACTGTTCTTCACTACTGCCTCGCTTCACACTGTTCTTCACTACTGCCTCGCTTCACACTGTTCTTCACTACTGCCTCGCTTCACACTGTTCTTCACTACTGCCTCGCTTCACACTGTTCTTCACTACTGCCTCGCTTCACACTGTTCTTCTTCACTATTACATGAACTGATAATGTTCATCTCTCCTAACTGATGTCAGCTCCATCACCGCATCACCTATCTGGTGTCAGCTATACCATCTACACCTTCCCATCTCTTCTGTCTGAATACTGGATTACAGTAGTGAGTATCTCTGGAGTCCAGATTACTGAGTTTATCTGGAGTCCAGATTACTGAGTTTATCTGGAGTCCAGATTACTGAGTATCTCTGGAGTCCAGATTGACGAGTATATTCCAGGTTTGGTTTGGCGGGTATTGATCAGCCAGTCAAGACTGGCAGAGCCGGTTACTGCTTCCTCAGAGCTTCCATTAAGCTTCCCGGAGATAACTGCTTGCTGCCTCGTCTAGAGCTTCCATAAAGCATCCTGGTTAAGCTTCCTGGAGATAACTGGTTAGTGCTTCGTCTAGAGCTTCCATAAAGCATCCTGGAGATAACTGGTTGCTGCCTCGTCTAGAGCTTCCATAAAGTATCCTGGAGATAACTGACAGGTTAATGCCTCATCAAGAGCTCCGTTTAAGCTTGCTGGAGATACCATACAGTGCGTGTCTATTTATACTCACCTAGTTGTGGTTACAGGGATCGAGTCAAAGCTCCTGGCCCCGCCTGTTCACTGGTCGCGCGAGCCAGCGCGTGTGTGTCTATCAGCTTCCTCCTGAGTCAACCAGCAGGTGCCAGGTGCATAAAGCACCGCAGGAGAGACGCTCCAGTGAACCGAAGACGTCAACAAACTTCCCGAGTCGTGTTGTTGTGGGTCACAACAGAAATAATGTACAACTAACTGAGGTCTCGCACAAGAGCAACATCCTGGTACACAAGGGGAATGTCTTAGGTGAATATAGGTAAAAAAAAAAGGAGGAGAGAGACAAGGAAAAAGAGGTGAAAGACGGACGGGAAAAACAGGGTGGATATAAGAGGGTAAGAGAGATATATGCTGAGGAAATGTGGGAAGGAAGGATTCAAGTGGACATCTTAAGTGGAGGTTTAAAATGTCATCTCAAGATGGAAATGGAAGGAAAAATTATAACTGTTCAGGAAGTGGCAGAGAAGAACAATGAAGGAGGAGATAGGTTAACGAAGTAGAAGATGAGAAAAGCAGGAGCTGACACCAGCAGGGGCTGGCAGTAGTTGGAACTGACAGTAGTAGGAGTTGACACCAGTACGAGCTGACAGCAGTAGGAGCTGACAGTAGTAGGAACTAACAGCAGTACGAGCTAACAGCAGTAGGAGCTGACAACAGTAGGAGCTAACAGCAGGAGCTAACATCAGTAGGAACTGACAGCAGTAGGAGCTGACAGAAGTAGGAGCTAACAGCAGTAGGAGCTGACAGCAGTAGGAGCTAACAGCAGTAGGAACTAACAACAGTAGGAGCTAACAGCAGGAGCTAACAGCAGTAAGAGCTGACAGCAGTAGGAGCTAACAGCAGTAGGAACTAACAGCAGTAGGAGCTGACAGCAGTAGGAACTAACAGCAGTAGGAGCTGAAAACAGTAGGAGCTAACAGCAGGAGCTAACAGCAGTAGAAGCTGACAGCAGTAGGAGCTGACAGCAGTAGGAACAGACAGCAGTAGGAGCTGACAGCAGTAGGAGCTAACAGCAGTAGGAGCTGACAGCAGTAGGAGCTGACAGCAGTAGGAGCTGACAGCAGTAGGAGCTAACAGCTGTAGGAGCTAATAGCAGTAGGAGCTAACAGCAGTAGGAGCTGACAGCAGTAGGAACTGACAGCAGTAGGAGCTGACAGCATAAGGATTACTAACTTCTAGGAATACAAAATGAAGACAGAAAACTGTGGCAGGTGAGTAATTAACACTGATGACAAACATACCTGGGCAGGTGAGTAATTAACACTGATGACAGACATACCTGGGCAGGTGAGTAATTAACACTGATGACAGACATACCTGGGCAGGTGAGTAATTAACACTAATGACAGACATAACTGGGCAGGTGAGTAATTAACACTGATGACAGACATACCTGGGCAGGTGAGTAATTAACACTAATGACAGACATACCTGGGCAGGTGAGTAATTAACACTGATGACAGACATACCTGGGCAGGTGAGTAATTAACACTGATGATGGACATACCTGGGCAGGTGAGTAATTAACACTGATGATGGACATACCTGGGCAGGTGAGTAATTAACACTGATGACAGACATACCTGGGCAGGTGAGTAATTAACACTGATGATGGACATACCTGGGCAGGTGAGTAATTAACACTGATGACAGACATACCTGGGCAGGTGAGTAATTAACACTGATGATGGACATACCTGGGCAGGTGAGTAATTAACACTGATGATGGACATACCTGGGCAGGTGAGTAATTAACACTGATGATGGACATACCTGGGCAGGTGAGTAATTAACACTGATGATTGACATACCTGGGCAGGTGAGTAATTAACACTGATGGCAGACGTACCAGTGGCCAGTTACCAGGGTTCATTCACTTTCCAAATCTGGCCAGAGTCCAGACTTCCTGGTCAACCAGGTTGTTACTGCTAGTGGCCCGCATTTACAAAGCCAGTTAACAAGCAGTTTACAGCACATCATCTTTTTCAACCGGATCAAAGTTGTTAAGTGATTCTTAACTGCCAGTTCAGAAAGAGTTAACTGGTTCTTAACCGCCAGTTCAGAAAGAGTTAACTGGTTCTTAACTGCCAGTTTAGAGTCAGTTAACTGATTAAAACAGTCACTATGTTTATAATATAATTTATAATGGTCAGTGAGCCTCCATTAAACTGTTAGTGTAATTCCCTTCATTTTTATTTTATTACCTTAATGGATTTTCTCTGTCAAAATTTCCATGCAATTTAAAAAGCATGCTTTCAAAATATTCTATATTTGTAGAGCTTTTTAGAAAAAAAAATAGGGACTTCTCATATAAAGTAACGATTATCTAGTAGAACCAGGCATATATATATATATATATATATATATATATATATATATGTATATATATATATATATATATATATTATATATATATATATATATATATATATATATATATATATATGTATATGATTGCTAATGTTAAAAATAAAAAAGAAGTTGAATGTTCTGGCTCTAAGCGAAACAAAGCTGAAGGGGGTAGGCGAGTTTCAGTGGGGAGAAACAAATGGGATTAAGTCAGGAGTATCTGAAAGAGTTAGAGCTAAGGAAGGGGTAGCAATAATGTTCAAGGATCAGTTATGGAAGAGAAGAGCTAATATAAATGTCTAAATTCAAGGATTATGTGGATTGAAATAAGGGTCGGATGCAAAACGTGGGTCATAATAAGTCTGTATGCACCTGGAGAAGAGAGGAGTGTAGAGGAGAGAGAGAGATTTTGGGAGATGTTAAGCGAATGTATAGGAACTTTTGAACCAAGTGAGAGAGTAATTATGGTAGGGGACCTAAATGCTAAAGTAGAAGAAACATGTAGAGAGGGTGTAGTAGGTAAGTTTGGGGTGCCAGGTGTAAATGATAATGGGAGCCCTTTGATTGAACTTTGTATAGAAAGTGGTTTAGTTATAGGTAATAAATATTTTGAGAAAAAGAGGATAAATAAGTATACAAGATATGATGTAGGGCGTAATGACAGTAGTTTGTTGGACTATGTATTGGTAGATAAAAGACTGTTGAGTAGACTTCAGGATGTACATGTTTATAGAGGGGCCACAGATATATCAGATCACTTTTTAGTTATAGCTACAGTGGGAGTAAAAGGTAGATGGGATACAAGGAAAATAGAAGCAGTAAGTAAGAGAGACGTGAAGGTTAATAAACTAAAGGAGGAGGCAGTTAGGGTAAGATATAAACACCTGTTGGAGGATTGATGGGCTAGTGAGAGTGTAGGCAATGGGGTAGAAGATGTATGGGGTAGGTTTAAGAATACATTGTTAGAGTGTTCAGAAGAAGTTCGTGGTTACAGACGAGTGGGTGCGGGAGGGAAGGAGAGCGATTGGTGGAATGATGATGTAAGGAGAGTAGTAAGGGAGAAAAAGTTAGCATATGAGAGGTTTTTACAAAGTAGAAGTGATGCAAGGAGGGAGGAGTATATGGAGAGAAAAAGAGAGGTTAAGAGAGTGGTGAAGCAATGTAAAAAGAGAGCAAATGAAAGGGTGAGTGAGATGTTATCAACGAATTTTGTTGAAAATAAGAAAAAGTTTTGGAGAGAGATTAATAAGTTGAGGAAGCCTAGGGAACAAAATGGATTTGATAGTTAAAACTAGGAGAGGAGAGTTATTAAATGGAGAGTTAGAGGTATCGGGAAGATGGAGAGAATATTTTGTTAAATTGTTAAATATTGATGAAGACAGGGAAGCTGTGATTTCGTGTGTAGGGCAAGGAGGAATAACATCTTGTAGGAGTGAGGAAGAGCCGGTTGTGAGTGTGGGGAAAGTGCGTGGGGCAGTAGGTAGAATGAAAGGGGGTAAGGCAGCTGGGATTGATGGGATAAAGATAGAAATGTTAAAAGCAGGTGGGGATATAGTTTTGTAGTGGTTGGTGCTATTATTTAATAAATGTATGGAAGAGGGTAAGGTACTTAGGAATTGGCAGAGAGCGTGTATTGTTCCTTTGTATAAAGGCAAAGGGGACAAAAGAGAGTGCAAAAATTATAAGGGAATAAGTCTGTTGAGTATACCTGGTAAAGTGTATGGTAGAGTTATTATTGAAAGATTTAAGAGTAAGACGGAGAGTAGGATAGCAGATGAACAAGGAGTCTTTAGGAAAGGTAGGGGGTGTGTAGACCAAGTGTTTACAGTGAAACATATAGGTGAACAGTATTTAGATAAGGGTAAAGAGGTTGTTGTGGCATTTATGGATTTGGAAAAGGCGTATGACAGGGTGGATAGGGAAGCAATGTGGCAGAGGTTGCAAATGTATGGAATAGGAGGTAGGTTATTGAAAGCAGTGAAGAGTTTTTACGAGGATAGTGAGAGAGGGAGATTATTTCCCAGTAAAGGTAGGTCTTAGACAAGGATGTGTGATGTCACCGTGGTTGTTCAATATATTTATAGATGGGGTTGTAAGAGAAGTGAATGCTCGGGTGTTGGCAAGAGGTGTGGGGTTAAAAGATAAAGAATCTAACACAAAGTGGGAGTTGTCACAGTTGCTCTTTGCTGATGACACTGTGCTTTTGGAAGATTCTGATGAGAAGTTGCAGAGGTTGGTGGATGAGTTTGGTAGGGTATGTAGAAAAATAAAATTAAAAGTTAATATAGGAAAGAGTAAGGTGATGAGGATAACAAAAAAATAGGTTTACGAAAGACTGGATATCAGATTGGAGGGAGAGAGTATGGAGGAGGTGAATGTATTCAGATATTTATGAGTGGACGTGTCAGGTGATGAGGTGAATCATAGAACTGATGAGGGAAAAAGGGTGAGTGGTGCACTTAGGAGTCTGTGGAGACAAAGAACTTTGTCTATGGAAGCAAATAGGAGAATGTATGAGAGTATAGTTATACCAACGCTCTTATATGGGTGTGAAGCATGGAGAAGGCTGGAGGCAGTGAATATGTCATGTCTGAGGGCAATGTGTGGTGTGAATATAATGCAGAGAATCCGTAGTTTGGAAATTAGGAGGAGGTGTGGGATTACCAAAACTATTATCCAGAGGGCTGAAGAGGGGTTAGTGAGATGGTTTGGACATGTAGAGAGGGTGGAACGAAATAGAATGACTTCGAGAGTGTATAAATCTGTAGTGGAGGGAAGGTGGGGTAGGGGTTGGCGTAGGAAAGGTTGGAGGGAGAGGGTAAAGGAGGTTTTGTGTGCGAGGGGCTTGGACTTCCAGCAAGCATGCGTGAGCGTGTTAGATAGGAGCGAATGGAGACAAATGGTTTTTATTACTTGACGTGCTGTTGGAGTGTAGGCAAGGTAACATTTATGAAGGGATTCAGGGAAACCGGCAGACCGGACTTGAGTCCTGGAGATGGGAAGTACAGTGTCGCACTCTGAAGGAGGGGTGTTAATGTTGCAGTTTTATAACTGTAGTGTAAGCGCGCCTCTAGCAAGACAGTGATGGAGTGAATGATGATAAAAGTTTTTCTTTTTCGGGCCACCCTGAATTGGTGGGAGACGGCCGATGTGTTAATAAAATAAAATAAAAATATACATATATATATTATTGTAACCACTAACGAGTGGTATTGATCAATAACAACACTGCACTAGCCAGGATTCAAACCCATGTTGTACTGGCCCGTGCTTGGTTCTTGTAGGATTGGGTAGTACTGTGGGTTAAGGCGTCACGTGGTTCTCGCTCACAATGACGGGCCAGTACAATATGGGTTCGAACCCTGGCTGGTGCAGTATTGTTACTGACATATATATGTATACTTATATATATAATATATATATATATATATATATATATATATATATATATATATATATATATATATATATATATATATATATATATATATATATATAAGCTGAGATAAATATTATTATATTTCGGTGTTACCACAAACTGTGACGCTTGAAGAAAAACAAAAGCTAATCGCCCAGGCAGTTAATCAAATTATTTGAAAATAAATTTGTCTGCTGTTCTGTCCTCTCCTCCCTCCACTCCCTACCCTCCCTTCCCTCTTTCCCCTTTCCACTTCCACAATCTCTCCCTTACCCCTCAGTTTCCCTATCCCTCCCCTTACCCTCCTCCCACCCTACCCCATCAACCTCCTCCCTTCCCTCAACTTCCCTTCCCTCACCCACTCCCCTTCCCTCCCCTTCCCTCCCTTCCCTCCCTTCCCTCCCTTCCCTCCCCTTCCCCTCCCCTTCCCTCCACTTCCCCTCCCTTCCCCTCCGTTTCCTCCTTCCTCCTCCCCTTTCCCCTCCCCTTCCCCTCCCCTTCCTTCCTCCTTCCTCCCTTCCTCCCTTCCCCTTCCTCCTTCCCCTTCCCCCCCTTCCCTCCCTTCCCTCCCTTCCCCTCCCCTCCCCTCCCCTTCCTCCTTCCTCCCTTCCCCTTCCCTCCCCTTCCTCTCCCCTTCCTCCTTCTTCCTTTCCCTTCCCCTTCCCCTTCCCTCCCCTCCGCTCGATTCATGACAATTAATTAATCAAATTGCAGGGCATAATTGTATCGGGAAATAATAAGTGGTAGTATAGTAATTGATGTAGGTGAGTGTAGGTGTATGTGAGTGTAGGTGAGTGTATGTGAGTGTAGGTAAGTGTATGTGAGTGTAGGTGAATGTATGTGAGTGTAGGTGAGTGTATGTGAGTGTAGGTAAGTGTATGTGAGTGTAGGTGAGTGTATGTGAGTGTAGGTGAGTGTATGTGAGTGTAGGTAAGTGTATGTGAGTGTAGGTGAATGTATGTGAGTGTAGGTGAGTGTATGTGAGTGTAGGTGAGTGTGAGTGTAGATGAGTGTATGTGAGTGTAGGTGAGTGTATGTGAGTGTAGGTGAGTGTATGTGAGTGTAGGTGAGTGTATGTGAGTGTAGGTAAGTGTATGTGAGTGTAGGTGAATGCATGTGAGTGTAGGTGAGTGTATGTGAGTGTAGGTGAGTGTGAGTGTAGATGAGTGTATGTGAGTGTAGGTGAGTGTATGTGAGTGTAGGTAAGAGTGTATGTGAGTGTAGGTTAAGAGTGTATGTGAGTGTAGGTTAAGAGTGTATGTGAGTGTAGGTAAGTGTATGTGAGTGTAGCTGAATGTATGTGAATGTAGGTGAGTATATGTGAGTGTGCGTGAGTGTAGATGAGTGTATGTGAGTGTATGTGAGTGTATGTGAGTGTATGTGAGTGTAGGTGAGTGTATGTGAGTGTAGGTGAGTGTATATGAGTGTAGGTAAGTGTATGTGAGTGTAGGTGAGTGTATGTGAGTGTAAGTATGTGTGAGTGTATGCGAGTATAGGTGAGTGTAGTTGAGTGTATGTGAGTGCATGTGAGTGTGAGTGTAGGTGAGTGCATGTGAGTTTAGGTGAGTGAAGGTGAGTGTATGTGATTGAAGGTGAGTGTGAGTGTATGTGAGTGTAGTTGAGTGTATATGAGTGTATGAGAGTGTGACTGTAAGTGATTGTATATGAGTGAACATGACTGTATGAGAGTGTAGGTGAACATATGTGAGTGTGAACGTAGGTAAGTGTGAGTCTAATGAGTATAATATATTAAGTGGAAGAGTTAATTGTCCAGGAGGAGAGACAAAGTGCATGATGGAGGGGAGAGTGTCAGGTAGGGTGAGTAAGGTGTCACATAACAGTGTCAGGTAGGGTGAGTAAGGTGTCACATAACAGTGTCAGGTAGGGTGAGTGAGGGTCACATAACAGTGTTAGGTAGGGTGAGTGAGGGTCAAATAACAGTGTTAGGTAGGGTGAGTAAGGTGTCACATAACAGTGTCAGGTAGGGTGAGTGAGGGTCACATAACAGTGTCAGGTAGGGTGAGTAAGGTGTCACATAACAGTGTCAGGTAGGGTGAGTGAGGGTCAAATAACAGTGTCAGGTATGGTGAATGAGGGTCACATAACAGTGTCAGGTAGGGTGAGTGAGGGTCACATAACGGTGTCAGGTAGGGTGAGTGAGGGTCATATAGCAGTGTCAGGTGGGGTGAGTGAGGGTCACATAACAGTGTCAGGTAGGGTGAGTGAGGGTCACATAACAGTGTCAGGTAGGGTGAGTGAAGGTCACATAAGAGTATCAGGTAGGGTGAGTGAGGGTCACATAACATTCTCAGGTAGGGTGAGTGAGGGTCACATAAGAGTGTCAGGTAGGGTGAGTGAGGTGTCACATAACAGTGTCAGGTAGGGTGAGTGAGGGTCACATAACAGTGTCAGGTAGGGTGAGTGAGGGTCACATAAGTGTGTCAGGTAGGGTGAGTGAGGGTCACATAACAGTGTCAGGTAGGGTGAGTGAGGGTCACATAACAGTGTCAGGTAGGGTGAGTGATGGTCACATAACAGTGTCAGGTAGGGTGAGTGAGGGTCACATAACAGTCAGGTAGGGTGAGTGAGGGTCACATAACAGTGTCAGGTAGGGTGAGTGAGGGTCACATAACAGTGTCAGGTAGGGTGAGTGAGGGTCACATAACAGTGTCAGGTAGGGTGAGTGAGGGTCACATAACAGTGTCAGGTAGGGTGAGTGAGGGTCACATAACAGTGTCAGGTAGGGTGAGTGAGGGTCACATAACAGTGTCAGGTAGGGTGAGTAAGGGTCACATAACAGTGTCAGGTAGGGAGAGTGAGGGTCACATAGCAGTGTCAGGTAGGGTGAGTGAGGGTCACATAACAGTGTCAGGTAGGGTGAGTGAGGGTCACATAACAGTGTCAGGTAGGGTGAGTAAGGGTCACACAACAGTGTCAGGTAGGGTGAGTGAGTGTCACATAACAGTGTCAGGTAAGGTGAGTGAGGGTCACATAACAGTGTCAGGTAGGGTGAGTAAGGGTCATATAACAGTGTCAGGTAGGGTGAGTGAGGGGTCACATAACAGTGTCAGGTAGGGTGAGTGAGGTCACACAACAGTGTCAGGTAGGGTGAGTGAGTGTCACATAACAGTGTCAGGTAGGGTGAGTGAGGGTCACATAGCAGTGTCAGGTAGGGTGAGTGAGGGTCACATAAGAGTGTCAAGTAGGGTGAGTGAGGGTCACATAACAGTGTCAGGTAGGGTGAGTGAGGGTCACATAACAGTGTCAGGTAGGGTGAGTGAGGGTCACATAACAGTGTCAGGTAGGGTGAGTGAGGGTCACATAACGGTGTCAGGTAGGGTGAGTGAGGGTCACATCTTAAGTGTTGCTGACACACCTTAAAGTCTTCACTAATATTATTTGCGTGAAATCGTTAAAACGAAAAGTAGGGAGGGAGGGGAAAGGGAGGGAGGGGGGAGGCAAAGAGGGGTGGTAGCTAGGGAGAAAGGAAGGGAGAAAAGGAGGGAGGACTGGGTAGGGAAGGACTATGTATGGGGTGATAAGCTGGTAGGAAGAGAAGGAGGAACAAGGTGTGGGGAACATGAGTGGGGAACAAGGTGTGGGGAAACAAGGGTAGGGAACAAGGTGTGGGAACAAGGTGTGGGGAAACAAGGGTGGGGAACAAGGTAGGGAACAAGGGTGGGGAAAAGGTGTGGAGAACAAGGGTGGGGAACAAGGGTGAGGAACAAGGTGTGGGTAACAAGGGTGGGGAAACAAGGTGTGGGGAAAAAAGGGTGGGGAACAAGGTGTGAGGAACAAGGTGTGGGGAAACAAGGGTGGGAACAAGGGTGGGGAACAAGGGTGGGAACAAGGTGTGGGGAACAAGGTGTGGAACAAGGGTGGGAACAAGGGTGGGGAACAAGGGTGGGGAACAAGGTGTGGGAACAAGGTGTGGGAACAAGGGTGGAGGAACAAGGGTGGGGAACAAGGTGTAGGGAACAAGGGTTGGGAACAAGGTGTGGGAACAAGGGTGGGGAACAAGGTGGGGAACAAGGTGTGGGGAAAAAGGGTGAGGGAACAAGGGTGGGGAACAAGGTTGGGGAACAAGGTGTGGGAACAAGGGTGGGAACAAGGTTGGGGAACAAGGTGTGGGGAACAAGGGTGGGGAACAAGGTGTAGGGAACAAGGGTGGGAAACAAGGTGTGGGAAACAAGGTGAGTGGGAACAAGGGTGGGGAACAAGGGTGGGGAACAAGGGTGGGAACAAGGTGTGGGGAACAAGGGTGGGGAACAAGGTGTGGGAACAAGGGTGGGGAACAAGGTGTGGAAAATAAGGTGTGGGAACAAGGGTGGGAACAAGGTGTGGGAACAAGGTGGAAGGGAACAAGGGTGGGAACAAGGGTGGGAACAAGGTGTAGGGAACAAGGGTGGGGAAACAAGGTGTGGGAAACAAGGTGTGGGAACAAGGGTGGGGAACAAGGTGTGGGAAAAGGGTGGGTAACAAGGGTGGGGAACAAGGTTGGGAACAAGGTGTGGGAACAAGGGTGGGGAACAAGGTTGGGGAACAAGGTGTGGGGAACAAGGGTGGGGAACAAGGTGTAGGGAACAAGGGTGGGGAAACAAGGTGTGGGAAACAAGGTGTGGGGAACAAGGGTGGGGAACAAGGGTGGGGAACAAGGTGGGGAACAAGGTGTGGGGAACAAGGGTGGGGAACAAGGTGTGGAAAACAAGGTGTGGGGAACAAGGGTGGGGAACAAGGTGTAGGGAACAAGGGGGGAAACAAGGTGTGGGGAAACAAGGTGGGGAACAAGGTGGGGAACAAGGTGTAGGGAACAAGGGTGGGGAACAAGGTGTGGGGAACAAGGGTGGGGAACAAGGTGCGGAAACAAGGTGTGGGGAACAAGGGTGGGGAACAAGGTGTGGGAAACAAGGTGTGGGGAACAAGGGTGGGAACAAGGTGTGGGGAACAAGGGCGGGGAACAAGGTGTAGGGAACAAGGGTGGGGAACAAGAGTGGGGAACAAGGGTGGGGAACAAGGGTGGGGAACAAGGTGTGGGAACAAGGGTGGGGAAAAGGTGTGGGGAACAAGGGTGGGGAACAAGGGTGGGGAACAAGGTGTGGGAACAAGGGTGGGAAACAAGGTGTGGAAACAAGGTGTGGGAACAAGGGCGGGAACAAGGTGTAGGGAACAAGGGTAGGGAAACAAGGTGTGGGAAACAATGGTGGGGAACAAGGGTGGGGAACAAGGTGTGGGGAACAAGGGTGGGGAACAAGGTGTGGGGAACAAGGGTGGGGAACAAGGGTGGGGAACAAGGTGTGGAAACAAGGTGTAGGGAACAAGGGTGGGGAAACAAGGTGTGGGAAACAAGGTGTGGGGAACAAGGGTGGGGAACAAGGTGTGGGGAACTAGGGTGGGGAACAAGGTGTGGGGAACTAGGGTGGGGAAGAATGTGTGGGGAACTAGGGTGGGGAAGAAGGTGTGGGGAACTAGGGTGGGGAAGAAGGTGTGGGGAAGAAGGTGTGGCGAACAAGGTGTGGCGAACAAGGGTGGGGAACAACTGTGGGGAACAAGATGTGGGGAACAAGGTGGAAGACACGAGAGGATATTAGAAAAAAATTCAGAGAGCGTAATGATAAGAAGAGATAGAGAGAGAGAGAGATAGAGAGGAGAGCCAGCAAATGCAGTGAGCTATTTCTAATTTCCCTCCACCAGCCGCCAGAGGAATTAAGACTGACGCCAATACATTAGCACTCACCTCCCCACTCCCCTCCCCACATCCTCTCCCCACACCCCAACCCCACACCCCCTCTCCCTAAATCCCCCACATCCCCCTCCCCACATCCTCCCTTCCACAATCCCCCTCCACCTCCCTACATCCACCCTTCTTACATTCCCCTACCCACGTCTCCCTCCCCATCCACCTTCCCCACATCCCCCTCCTCACATTCCCCTTTTTCCCCGGCCCACATGCTCCTTCCCCACCACTCCTCACATTCTCTCTTTTCCCCCCATACCCCTACCTTGAATCCTGCCCTGCTATCTTCCCCTCCTCTCCTCCGCTCCCCACCTCCCATCTCCCCTTCTATTCTTCACACCACTCTCCTCTTCGTACACCCCTTCTCTTTCTTCATACTTCCCTCCTTCCTCTGCCCTTATCTCCACCCAATTCCCTCCCTCTTGCCCACCCTCTTTCCCTCCCTCTTGCCCACCCTCTTCCCCTCCCTCTTGCCCACCCTCTTCCCCTCCCTCTTGCCCACCCTCTTCCCCTCCCTCTTGCCCACCCTCTTCCCCTCCCTCTTGCCCACCCTCTTGCCCACCCTTTTCCCCTCCTTCTTTCCCACCCTCTTCCCCTCCCTCTTCCCCACTCCCCAACGCCATCTCTCTACTTAATTCTTGCGATGAATGGAGGTAGTTTAATGTGTGGGGGAGGGGCAGGTGGAAGCTGAACCAGCTGTGTGAGAGCTACAGACCTGCTGCCAGCTGGTGCTACGCTGTTTATAATAATAATAATAATAATAATAATAATAATAATAATAATAATAATAATAATAATAATAATAATAATAATAATAATAATAATAATAATAATAATAATAATAATAATAATAATAATAATAATAATAATAATAATAATAATAATAATAATAATAATAATAATCATAATCATAATAATAATAATAATAATAATAATATTAAAAGAAGTATTTCGGTCGCTGTGTGTTCCTACAGTGGTATGGTATATCAAATCTTAGTCTCCTCTACCTCAATGTTACACACACACACAGAGACACAGAGAGGGGACACAGAAACAAGGGGACACAATTGGAAGTTGAAGACTCAGATGAGTCAAAGGGATGTTAGGAAGTATTTCTTCAGTCATAGAATTGTCAGGAAGTGGAATAGTCTAGCAAGTGACGTAGTGGAGGCAGGAACCATACATAGTTTTAAGACTAGGTTTGATAAAGCTCATGGAGCAGGGAGAGAGTGGACCCAGTAGCGATCAGTGAAGAGGCGGGGCCAGGAGCTATGAATCGACCCCTGCAACCACAAATAGGTGAGTACAAATAGGTGAGTACACACATACACACACACACATACGCATATACACACACACACATACACACACACATACACACACACACACATACACACACATACACACACAAACATATACACACACACACACACACACACACAACACACACACACACACACACACACACACACACCACACACACACAGTGTGCCGGATACATCACATCATCCGGCTACAGTGTGCCGGACACAGAGTATCATCCGGCTCCACAGATAACATCTGTTAATTCTTGCTTCCTCGTCTAAAACCTCCCAAAAAAACGTTAATGGATAATTTTCCGCCAAATTATATCCTTTAATGTGAGTTTTCCCGCCAAAAAATGATCGGTGCAAGCACTTTCCCGCCAAAACATGTTCCTCCATGTTAGAATTCCCGCCAAAAAATTATGAAAAATATTTTTACACGTTTTCCCCCTCCCCTCCTCTCCCTCCCCACTCCCTCTCATTACCCTTCCTGTCCCTTCCCTCTCCCTCCCCTCTTTTTCTATTCCTCCCCCTCCCCTCCCTTCCCTCTCCTTCCTCTCCCTCCCTATCTCCCAACCCTATCCTGTCCTCCACATCTTCCAAACCATCCCATTATCTTTTATCCTTCCTCTCTACCTTTCCTTCTCCTTTACCTTCCCTTCCTCCCTACATTCCCTTCCTCTCCACATTCCCTCCCTTCCTACTTTACCTTCCTCTCTCCCTTTCCCTACAGAAGAGTCACACACACGAGCTGTTGAATCTCTGTAATAAACACACCTTAAGTCAACAAATAGTGGAGCCAACAAGACTGCAAGAACACACTTGACTTGGTTAGCAACTTAACAATATCAAAAACAACTAATTCTGATCACAATTTAATCGAAGTCCAGACTTGCATGCGCAGGAGTCCTGACTACCAAAATGCACACAGCTACGACAAGAACATCAACTGGGGTCAGGTAAACCATGGCCTAATACATGTTGGGAAGACATTACGTGGATCCAAGTCAGTGCCTTGAAAGGATCAACTTCCATGTTCAAGGTATATTCCCCTAAGAAAAAAGAAGAGAAGTAAACTGGAGAGAGAGAGACTCCTTCTACAGGAGAAGGCGAAGAATCACTGAGCTCTTCAAGTGGTCGAGATTATCTGAAACACAGAAGGAAGCACTAACCAGGGAAGTGGAGAATACTGAGCGTAAATTAAAGGATCCAGGAGACACGGTATCGGGTCCTTGTTCACACAAGATGGGACTTACACAGATGACAATAAAGAAATGTGAGATATACTGAAGTCTCATTACGACTCTGTTTAGCGAGTCATCAATAAGTCTAAAGATCGATAATTCAAATGATTTTTTTCATGAACGAGCCTCAAAACCCTGTCAATGTATGCCAAATTTCTGACATAACCCTAACTCCAATGGACTCGGAAAAAGCCAGTGACAACATGCCCATGCACTCAGCCCAAGCCTCAGACTCTTCCACTCCGTGTTCATCAATAACTGCAAGAAACCCCATTCCATAAAGGTGGCAACAAAGCAATAGCTAAGAACTATAGACCAATAGCTCAAACGTCCCACATTATGAAAATCTTTGAAAGAGTTCTAAGAAGCAGGATCAAAAATCACTTGGATTCCCAACAATTGCACAACCCAGGGCAACATGGGTTTAGAACACGTCGCTCCTGCCTCTCGCAACTATTAGATTACTATCAGATGGTCTTGGGTGCACTGGAAGACAAACAGAATGCAGGTGTATTATACACAGATTTTGCAAAAGCCTTTGACAAGTGCAATCATAGTATAATAGTACACAAAATGCGAACTAAAAGGATAACTAGTAAAGGGGGCAGATCGATCTTCAACCTTCTAACCAATCGAACACAAAGAGTAGTTAAGTCTGAGGCTACCACAGTGAAAAGCTCTGTTCCACAAGGCTCAGTACTCACCCCATCCTGTTCTTCATCCTTATATCGGACATAAAGATGTAAACCACAGCACTGTATCATCCTTTGCAGATGATACTAGGATCTGCATGAGAGTGTCATCCATTGAGGACGAGGTAAATCTCCAAGAAGATATAAACCAAGTTTTTCAATGGGCAACGGAGAACAATATGATGTTCAATGAAGGCAAATTCCAACTACTCCGTTATGGAAAACTGGAGGAAATAATAGCTAGAAATGAGTATACTACAAATTCTGATAACACAATAGAGCGAAAAAGGTAGTGTTAAAGACTTGGGAGTGTTAATGTCAGAGGATATCACTATCAAGGATGACAACAGTACCACTATCACATCTGCGAGGAAAATGATAGGATGGATAATGAGAACCTTCAAAACAAGAGATGCCAAGCCAATGATGATCCTTTTTAAATCACTTGTTCTCTCTAGGCTGGAATACTGCTGTGTATTAGCATCTCCATTTAAGGCATGTGAAATTGCAGTTCTAGAGAATGTACAAAGAACCTTTACTGCAAATATAAGTTCCATCAAAAACCTTAACTACTGGGAACGCTTGGAAGCACTTGACTTGTACTCACTGGAGTGCAGGCGAGAGAGATACATCATAATCTACGCCTGGAAAATTCTAGAAGGAATGGTCCCATATCTGCACACAGAAATCACTCCCTATGAAAGCAAAAGATTTGGCAGGCGGTGTAACATACCCCCAGTGAAAAGTAGGGGCGCCATTAGTACACTAAGAGAAAACACAGTAAGTGTCCGGGGCCCAAGACTGTTCAACAGCCTCCCACCAGCCATAAGGGGAGTTACCAATAGACCCCTGGCTACCTTCAAGAGGGAGCTGGACAGATGCATAAAGTCAGTACCGGATCAGCCGGGCTGTGGTTCATACGTTGGACTACGTGCGGCCAGCAGTAACAACCTGGTTGACCAGGCCCTGATCCACAAGGAGGCCTGGTCAAGCACTGGGCAGCGGGGGCGTTGACCCCAGGAATACTCTCCAGGTAGACTACAGGTGGGTTGACTCCCTACATTCTCTTTCTTCCTACGGTTTCTTCCTTTCTCCCTCTCCTCCCCACATTTCCTTCCTCCCCACATTTCCTTCCCAGCTCCCCATTCTTCAATTTTTCCTTATTCGTCGGGTGGTCGTTAGGGGCGACATCCACTTTAATATAACGGTCATTAAGGCACCTACGACATACTTCCCCCACTGTTGAACGACACAAGGACTAACTTCTTCCCCTCACCCCAACGTCCTTTCACCCCACCTTCCCTTACCCCAACGTCCCCTCACCATACCTTCCCTCACCCTATTTCCCCTCACCCTAATGTCCCCTCACCCCAACGTCCCCTCACCCCAACGTCCCTTCACCCCGCCTTCCCTCACCCCAACGTCCCCTCACCCCACCTTCCCTCACCCTATTTCCCTCACCCCAACGTCCCTCACCCCAACGTCCCTTCACCCCACCTTCCCTCACCCCAACGTCTTCTAACACCACCTTCCCTCACCCTATTTCCCATCACCCCAACGTCCCCTCACCCCACCTTCCCTCACCCTATTTCCCCTCATTTTCAACCACTCCTATTATGCTTCCCATTTCTATACAATTACCTTTACACCTTCCTCTTATCTCTTCTCCTCTTCTTCCTCATTTATACTTCCTTTCCCTTTATTTATCCTCCCACCCTCTCCCCACCACTTTCCCTCTACCATCCCCTCCCCTCCATTATGACGGCCTCTAAACCCTCATGATGGACGTTATAAACACTGACCGTTAATTTTGGCGCTAAGGTTGAATGTGTCCTGTCACCTTATTGGCTGCCACCTCATTTTTTTTTTTTTTTATATAATATATATATATATATATATATATATATATATATATATATATATATATATATATATATATATATATATAACCACGGAGGAGTTAAATAATAGCTCTAGGCTTACGTGTTGCAATCAACACATCATCAGGAGCTTGCAATGTTGCAGAAAAGAGGATGAAGTCCAAACAAACACGTTCAGAGGAAGCATCTTGCAGAGTGATGGATTGATTACATCGTCTTCGCATCTCTCCTGCTTCTGTACTCGACTGAAGAAGTCTACAGTGCAGGCGAAACGTTCAGGAATAACTGTTGCACATATGTTTTACTCAACACAAGGACACCTAACAAGACCTGTGCTGGGGATTTCGACAGTCTGGTGAAGGGAGTATGCGGACATATTGGGCAATCCATTGTGGGTCTGTAACTGAAAAAAGGTTAAGAACCTTGTGCTGGCTTGATAGTGCAGACAAATTTATAACATATCCAACTGACAAGATTGTGTTAATTTATTTCTCAGGATCCAGGACAAGAGTCTCCTGTAACAGTAGTGTTGGTGATAGTATGTTTCTCAGGATCCAGGACAAGAGTCTCCTCTAACAGTAGTGTTGGTGATAGTATGTTTCTCAGGATCCAGGACAAGAGTCTCCTGTAACAGTAGTGTTGGTGATAGTATGTTTCTCAGGATCCAGGACAAGAGTCTCCTCTAACAGTAGTGTTGGTGATAGTATGTTTCTCAGGATCCAGGACAAGAGTCTCCTCTAACAGTAGTGTTGGTGATAGTATGTTTCTCAGGATCCAGGACAAGAGTCTCCTCTAACAGTAGTGTTGGTGATAGTATATTTCTCAGGATCCAGGACAAGAGTCTCCTCTAACAGTAGTGTTGGTGATAGTATATTTCTCAGGATCCAGGACAAGAGTCTCCTTAACAGTGGGGGGGGGGGGGGGGGGGGGGGGGGGGGGGGGGGGGGGGGGGGGGGGGGGGGGGGGGGCCCCCCCCCCCCCCCCCCCCCCCCCCCCCCCCCCCCCCCCCCCCCCCCCCCCCCCCCCCCCCCCCCCCCCCCCCCCCCCCCCCCCCCCCCCCCCCCCCCCCCCCCCCCCCCCCCCCCCCCCAGATCAGGAGGAGTCTCTTAACAGTAGTGTTGGTGATAGTATATTTCTCAGATCCAGGCAAGATCTCCTCTAACAGTAGTGTTGGTGATAGTATATTTCTCAGGATCCAGGACAAGAGTCTCCTAACAGTAGTGTTGGTGATAGTATATTTCTCAGGATCAGGACAAAGTCTCCTGTAACAGTAGTGTTGGTGATAGTATATTTCTAGGATCCAGTACAAGTCTCCTTAACAGTAGTGTTGGTGATAGTATATTTTCAGGATCCAGGACAAAGTCTCCTCAACAGTAGTGTTGGTATAGTATATTTCTAGGATCAGGACAGATTCTCCTCTAACAGTAGTGTTGTAATAGTATATTTTCAGATCAGGACAAGAGTCTCTCAACAGTAGTGTTGGTGATAGTATATTTTCAGGATCCAGGACAGAGTCTCCTTAACAGTAGTGTTGGTGATAGTATATTTCAGGATCCAGGACAAGAGTCTCCTTAACAGTAGTGTTGGTGATAGTATATTTTCAGGATCCGGACAAGGTCTCCTCTAACAGTAGTGTTGGTGATAGTATATTTCTCAGGATCCAGGACAAGAGTCTCCTCTAACAGTAGTGTTGGTGATAGTATTTTCTCAGGATCCAGGACAGTCTCCTAACAGTAGTGTTGGTGATAGTATATTTCTCAGGATCCAGGACAAGAGTCTCCTGTAACAGTAGTGTTGGTGATAGTATATTTTCAGATCCAGGACAAGAGTCTCCTTAACAGTAGTGTTGGTGATAGTATATTTTCAGATCCAGGACAGAGTCTCCTTAACAGTAGTGTTGGTGATAGTATTTTTCAGGATCCAGGACAAGAGTCTCCTCTAACAGTAGTGTTGGTGATAGTATATTTTCAGGATCCAGGACAAGAGTCTCCTCTAACAGTAGTGTTGGATAGTATATTTTCAGGATCCAGACAAGAGTCTCCTCAAACAGTAGTGTTGGTGATAGTATATTTCTGGATCCAGAACAAGAGTCTCTCTAACAGTAGTGTTGGTGATAGTATATTTCTCAGGATCCAGGACAAGAGTCTCCTCAACAGTAGTGTTGGTGATAGTATATTTCTCAGGATCCAGGACAAGAGTCTCCTTAACAGTAGTGTTGGTGATAGTATATTTCTAGGATCCAGACAAGAGTCTCCTGTAACAGTAGTGTTGGTGATAGTATATTTCAGGATCAGGACAAGAGTCTCCTGTAACAGTAGTGTTGGTGATAGTATATTTCTCAGATCCAGGACAAGAGTCTCCTGTAACAGTAGTGTTGGTGATAGTATATTTTTCAGGATCCAGGACAAGAGTCTCCTCTAACAGTAGTGTTGGTGATAGTATATTTCTCAGGATCCAGGACAAGAGTCTCCTCTAACAGTAGTGTTGGTGATAGTATATTTCTCAGGATCCAGGACAAGAGTCTCCTCTAACAGTAGTGTTGGTGATAGTATATTTCTAGGATCCAGGACAAGAGTCTCCTTAACAGTAGTGTTGGTGATAGTATATTTCTCAGGATCCAGGACAAGAGTCTCCTGTAACAGTAGTGTTGGTGATAGTATATTTCAGGATCCAGGACAAGAGTCTCCTCTAACAGTAGTGTTGGTGATAGTATATTTCTCAGGATCCAGGACAAGAGTCTCCTCTAACAGTAGTGTTGGTGATAGTATATTTCTCAGGATCCAGGACAAGAGTCTCCTGTAACAGTAGTGTTGGTGATAGTATATTTCTCAGGATCCAGGACAAGAGTCTCCTCTAACAGTAGTGTTGGTGATAGTTATTTTCAGGATCCAGGACAAGAGTCTCCTCTAACAGTAGTGTTGGTGATAGTATTTTCTAGGATCCAGGACAAGAGTCTCCTCTAACAGTAGTGTTGGTGATAGATATTTTCAGGATCCAGGACAAGAGTCTCCTGTAACAGTAGTGTTGGTGATAGTATATTTTCAGGATCCAGGACAAGAGTCTCCTGTAACAGTAGTGTTGGTGATAGTATATTTTCAGGATCAGGACAAGAGTCTCCTTAACAGTAGTGTTGGTGATAGTATATTTCAGGATCCAGAACAGAGTCTCCTCTAACAGTAGTGTTGTGATAGTATATTTCTCAGGATCCAGGACAAGAGTCTCCTTAACAGTAGTTTGGATAGTATATTTCTCAGATCAGACAAGGTCTCCGTAACAGTAATTTGGTGATAGTATATTTCTCAGATCCAGAACAAGAGTCTCCTTAACAGTAGTGTTGGTGATAGTATATTTCTCAGGATCCAGGACAAGAGTCTCCTGTAACAGTAGTGTTGGTGATAGTATATTTCTCAGGATCCAGAACAAGAGTCTCCTCTAACAGTAGTGTTGGTGATAGTATATTTCTCAGGATCCAGAACAAGAGTCTCCTCTAACAGTAGTGTTGGTGATAGTATATTTCTCAGGATCCAGAACAAGAGTCTCCTCTAACAGTAGTGTTGGTGATAGTATATTTCTCAGGATCCAGAACAAGAGTCTCCTCTAACAGTAGTGTTGGTGATAGAGGATAATTCTTATCAAGTTTGGCTTCGTTATAAAGCTTTATCGAACAATGTTTTACTGTGCGAAACGTCGTGCCAGTGAAAACTTGCTGTGCAGTAAGTGTGTGTTCATCACAACACTTCTACTCGCATTGTGCACAGTGTTCAGCGGAGCACTGTGCACTGTGTAAAGTGCTCAGCAGAGTACTTTTGCACTGTGTAAAGTGTTCAGCATAGCACTGTACACAAGGAATATACCAAGTGTTGGATGTCATACACACAACTGAGGAGGAGGTGAAGCAGTTGCTCAGTGACCTTGATACCTCAAAGGCGATGGGTCCGGACAACATCTCCCCGTGGGTCCTTAGAGAGGGAGCAGAGATGCTGTGTGTGCCACTAACCACAATATTCAACACATCCCTTGAAACTGGGCAGTTACCTGAGGTATGGAAAAAGGCAAATGTAGTTCAAATTTTTAAGAAAGGAGACAGAAAAGAGGCACTAAACTATAGACCAGTGTCACTTACGTGTATAGTGTGCAAAGTCGTGGAGAAAATCATCAGGAGAAGAGTGGTGGAGCATCTGAAACGGCACAGGATTATCAACGACAGCCAGCACGGATTCATGGAAGGCAAATCCTGTGTAACTAACCTCCTGGAGTTCTATGACAAAGTAACAGAGGTAAGACACGAGGGTTGATTGCATTTTCCTAGACTGCAGGAAGGCATTCGACACAGTTCCTCATATGAGATTAGTGCAGAAACTGGAGAATCAGGAGTGTATAACAGGAAGGGCACTGCAATGGTTCAGAGAATACCTGACAGGGAGGCAACAACGGGTCATGGTGCGTGATGAGGTATTACAGTGGGCGCCTGTGACAAGCGGGGTCCCGCAGGGGTCAGTACTAGGACCAGTGCTATTCTTGGTATATGTGAATGACATGACGGACGGGATAGACTCGGAAGTGTCTCTGTTCGCAGATGATGTGAATTTAATGAGGAGAATTATATCGGATGAGGACCAAGCAGGACTTCAAAGAGATCTGGACATGTTGGACACCTGGTCCAGCAACTGGCTTCTCGAATTTAATCCCGCCAAATGCAAAGTCATGAAGATCGGGGAAGGGCAAAGACCGCAGACAGAGTACAGGCTAGGTGGACAAAGACTGCAAACCTCATTAAAGGAGAAAGACCTTGGGATGAGTATAACACCAAGCACGTCTCCGGAAGCACACATCAACCAGATAACTGCTGCAGCATATGGGCGACTGGCAAACCTAAGATTAGCGTTCCGATACCTTAATAAGGAATCGTTCAAGACACTGTACACCGTGTACGTCAGGCCCATACTAGAGTATGCAGCACCAGTTTGGAACCCACACCTGGTCAAACACGTCAAGAAATTAGAGAAAGTGCAAAGGTTTGCGACAAGGTTAGTTCCAGAGCTCAGGGGAATGTCCTACGACGAAAGGTTAAGGGAAATCGGCCTGACAACACTGGAGGACAGGAGGGTTAGAGGAGACATGATAACGACATACAAAATACTGCGGAGAATTGACGAGGTAGATAGTGACAGGATGTTCCAGAGAGGGGACACAGAAACAAGGGGTCACAATTGGAAGTTGAAGACTCAGATGAGTCAAAGGGATGTTAGGAAGCATTTCTTCAGTCATAGAGTAGTCAGGAAGTGGAATAGTCTAGCAAGTGATGTAGTGGAGGCAGGAACCATACATAGCTTTAAGACGAGGTATGATAAAGCTCATGGAGCAGGGAGAGAAGGACTCAGTAGCGGACAGTGAAGAGGCGGGGCCAGGAGCTGAGTCTCGACCCCTTCAACCACAATTAGGTGAGTGTTCAGCATAGCTCTGTGCACAGTGTTCAGCATAGCACTGTGCACAGTGTTCAGCATAGCACTGTGCACAGTGTTCAGCATAGCACTGTGCAGTGTTCAGCATAGAACTGTGCACAGTGTTCAGCATAGCACTGTGCACAGTGTTCAGCATAGCTCTGTGCACAGTGTTCAGCATAGCACTGTGCACAGTGTTCAGCATAGCACTGTGCACAGTGTTCAGCATAGCACTGTGCACAGTGTTCAGCATAGCACTGTGCACAGTGTTCAGCATAGATCTGTGCACAGTGTTCAGCATAGCACTGTGCACAGTGTTCAGCATAGCACTGTGCACAGTGCTATGCTGAACACTGTGCACAGTCTTCAGCATATATCTGTGCACAGTATTCAGCATAGCACTGTGCACAGTGTTCAGAATAGAAATGTGCACAGTGTTCAGCATAGCACTGTGCACAGTGTTCAGCATAGCACTGTGCACAGTGTTCAGCATAGCTTCCATCACAGTTCTTATAGATCTACTTAATGTTCTAATCCTAATCCTAATCCTAGTTTCCTTAACTACAATCATCCTAATCCTAGCTTCTGATTTCTAATTGGCTGAAGTTATTTTTCCATCCATTTGGTCTTTATTGTACTTTTCCCTAAACGCTGATTGGCTCCTCATTTCTCCTTCTCTGGATGGCAATTGGCTAATACATTTTCTTAACGCTGATTGGTTCCTTAGATCTCTCTTCCTCGAGAATTACTGGCTGATGCATTTCTCTGTCAGGTGATTGGTTGTCCGAGACGCTGACACTCACAGCTGATTGGCTAAGAGGGAGAAAAAGGCACTTGTCTCCGCCAATCAGAAACACTTCAAAATGTGATTACCAAGAATAATAAAGATATTAAAATATTGGCAAAAATAATAATAATAATAATAATAATAATAATAATAATAATAATAATAATAATAATAATAATAATAATAATAATAATAATAATAATAATAATAATAATAATAATAATAATAATAATATTAATAATAATAATAATAATAATAATAATAATAATAATAATAATAATAATAATAATAATAATAATAATAATAATAATAATAATATATTAAAAAAAAAACTAAATGTAATTTCCCCGAGCAAGAGGGAGTGGGGAAAGAGGAGGAGCAACATGAGTTGGGAAGGGGAGCAACAGGAGTGGGGGAAGGGGAGCAACAGGAGAGGGGAAGGGGAGCAACATGAGTGGGGGAAGTGGAGGGAGCAACAGAAGTGGGGGAAGGGGGGAGCAACATGAGTGGGGGAAGGGGAGGGAGCAACAGAAGTTGGGGAAGGGGAGGGAGCAACAGGGAGTGGGGGAAGGGAGAGCAACAGGAGTGGGGAAAGGGGAGGGAGCAACAGGGAGTGGGGGAAGGGGGGAGCAACAGGAGTGGGGGAAGGGGAGAGAGCAACAGGGAGTGGGGGAAACAGGGAAAGGGAGGAAAAGGAGGGAGACAGAATATAAGAAGGAGGGAGACAGAATATAAGAAGGAGGGAGACAGAGAGTAAGGAGGAAGGAGACAGAAGTTAAGAAGGGAGACAGAAGACAGGGAGATCATGAAGTCAACACACACACACTCCTGGAATAGTATTTTTTGCCTCACTAGAAGAAAACCAAACAAAGTTTCCCCTATTCCTTTTATCCCAGGATGATGGATGACCTTTGCCACACACACACACACACACACACACACACACACACAAACACACACACACACAAACACACACACACAGGAGTTATGACTCGTCCCCTGCAACCACAACTAGGTGAGTACACACACACACACACACACCAAGTGCAAAGTCATGAAGATTGGGGAAGGGCAAAGAAGACCGAAGACGGAGTACAGTCTAGGGGGCCAGAGACTACAAACCTCAATCAAGGAAAAAGATCTTGGGGTGAGCATAACACCAGGCACATCTCCTGAGGCGCACATCAACCAAATAACTGCTGCAGCATACGGACGCCTAGCAAACCTAAGAACAGCATTCCGACATCTTAATAAAGAATCGTTCAGGACCCTGTACACTGTGTACGTTAGGTCATACTGGAGTATGCAGCACCAGTTTGGAACCCTCACCTAGTCAAGCACGTAAAGAAACTAGAGAAAGTGCTAAGGTTTGCAACAAGACTAGTCCCGGAGCTAAGGGGTATGTCCTACGAGGAGAGGTTAAGGGAAATCGACCTGACGACACTGGAAGACAGGAAGGATAGGGGGGATATGATAACGACATATAAAATACTGAGAGGAATTGACAAGGTGGATAGAGACAGGATGTTCCAGAGATGGGACACAGCAACAAGGGGTCACAGTTGGAAGTTGAAGACTCAGATGAATCACAGAGATGTTAGGAAGTATTTCTTCAGTCACAGTGTTGTCAGGAAGTGGAATAGTTTTGGGAAGTGATGTAGTGGAGGCAGGATCCATACAAAGCTTTAAGAAGAGGTATGATAAAGCTCATGGATCAGGAAGAGTGACCTAGTAGCGGTCAGTGAAGAGGCGGGACCAGGAGCTATGAATCGACCCCTGCAACCACAACTACACATAACAGACAGTAATTACACATAATTTAGACATACCAACGATAAATAATATGTTGACAGCAATGATAGATAGAGGACTTTTAGCCATAGAGTAGTGATAGACATTTTTAGCCACACAGCAATAAAAGACATAATATTTAGTCATATTGCAATGATAGACATAATACTGAAGCCATATTGCAACGATGAACATACTATTTAGACATATAACAATAACAGCCATAATAGTGAAGCCATATTGCAAGGATACACATATTAATTAGAAATATAGCAATGCCAGACATAATATTCCGAGGCTAATGACTGCCTACTTGTAGACAGACATTTAAACATAGCAATGCAACATTTAAAGAAACATTTACTGGCATATAAACAGGAATAACAAAAGAAAATATTTGGAAAGAATTGACAGACATAATAGTTAGAGATATAACAGAGAAATAATATATTAACAGAGAGAATAGCGAGAGAGATAACAAAAGAGGGAAATAATATAGAGAAATAAAATAGAGAGTAATAGATGAGAGAAGTTGAAAACAATATCACCTCAGTCTTAATAATAATAATAATAATAATAATAATAATAATAATAATAATAATAATAATAATAATAATAATAATAATAATAATAATAATAATAATAATAATAATAATAATAATAATAATAATAATACAAGTACATGATACAACTTATACAGACCATAGCTGACATCAGAGACATACTATAGAGCCCCTGGTTATGCAGAGCATTTCGGGCGACCCACACCAGATGACTAACACCCAGGTACCTATTTTACGGCTAGGTGAACATGGACAGCAGGTGTAAGGTAACTAACACCCAGGTACCTACTTACTGCTAGGTGAACAGGGACAACGGGTGTCTTAAAGAAAAAACGTCCTAATGCTTTCACCTGTACCGGGGATCGAACCACGGACCTCAATGTGTGAGGTGAGTGCGCTACCAACCGTGCTACGGGACCCCAACATTACGGTTCAGTAACTGCTTTAATAATGTTCATACTGTAAGCATCATTTGCCTTTAATTATGATTATGCTTTAGGATGAAAAATTAGAGCACATTTTGTTTTCTGGGGCGAATTAATTAATTCAAAGTTAATTATATTAACTGGAAACGCAAAGCTTGTGAGATAAAGATGGCGCTACTGATGCTGGTATTATATGATGTTATGTTGTGACCCTTGTTTGTTAGTGGTAGTGGTGGGTTGTTGTTGGTGGTGGTGGTGGTGGTTGTTGTGGTGGTGGTGGTGGTTGTTGTTGGTGGTGGTGGTGGTGGTTGTTGTTGTTGGTGGTGGTGGTGGTTGTTGTTGGTGGTGGTGGTGGTGGTTGTTGTTGGTGGTGGTGGTGGTTGTTGTTGTGGTGGTGGTGGTTGTTGTTGGTGGTGGTGGTGGTGGTTGTTGTTGGTGGTGGTGGTGGTTGTTGTTGGTGGTGGTGGGTTGTTGTTGTTTGTGGTGGTGGTGGTGTTGTTTGTGTGTGGTGTTGTGTTGTGGTGGTGGTGGTTGTTGTTGTGGTGGTGGTGGTGGTTGTTGTTGGTGGTGGTGGTGGTTGTTGTTGTGTGGTGGTGGTGGTTGTTGCTGATGCTGGTATTATGTGATGTTATGTTGTGACCCGTGTTTGTTAGTGGTGGTGGTGGTGTTGTTGTGGTGGTGGTGGTGGTTGGTTGTTGGTGGTGGTGGTGGTGTGTTGGTTGGTTGTTGGTGGTTGTTGTGGTGGTTTGTTGTTGGTGGTGGTGGTGGTTGTTGTGTGGTGGTGGTGGTGGTTGTTGTTGTGGTGGTGGTGGTGGTTGTTGTTGGTGGTGGTGGTGGTTGTTGTTGTTGTGTGGTGGTGGTGGTGTTGTTGGTGGTGGTGGTGGTTGTGTGTTGTGTGGTGCGTGTTGTTGTTGTGGTGGTGGTGGTTGTTGTTGGTGGTGGTGGTGGTGGTTGTTGTTGGTGGTGGTGGTGGTGGTTGTTGTTGTTGTTGGTGGTTGTTGTTGTTGGTGGTAGTTGTTGTGGATGGTGGTGGTGGCTGTTGGTAGTGGTGGTGGTTGCTGTTGTTGTTGGTGGTTGTTGTTGTTGTTGTTGATGGTGGTTGTTGTTGTTGTGGTGGTGGTGGTGGTGTGTTTGTGGTGGTGTTGGTTGTTGTTGTGTGGTGGTTGTTGTTGGTGGTGGTGTGGGTTGTGTGTTGTTGGTGGTGTGTGTGTTGTTGGTGGTGGTTGTTGTTGTTGTTGTTGGTGGTGGTTGTTATTGTTGGTGGTGGTGGTTGTTGTTGGTGGTGGTTGTTGTTGTTGTTGGTGGTGGTGGTTGTTATTGTTGGTGGTGGTGGTTGTTGTTGGTGGTGGTTGTTGTTGTTGGTGGTGGTGGTGGTGGTTGCTGTTGTTTGTGGTGGTGGTTGCTGTTGGTGGTGGTGGTTGTTCTTGGCTGTTGTTGCTGGTGGTTGTTGATGGTTGCTGCTGTTGTTAGTTGTTGTTGGTTGTTGTTGGATGTTGGTGGTTGTAGATATTTGTGGTTGTTGCTGGTTGTTGTTGATGTTATTTAGTCGATGGTTGTTAGTTACTCTTGTTGTTGCTGGTTGATGTTAGTTGTTGTTGGATGTTCTTGACTATTCTTGGAGGCTTGTTGTTATTATTTCCTTATTACTTTTGTTCTTCAGTTGTTGTTTTGGTTCCTGTTGTTGCTGCTGCTGTTGTTGTTGTCGTTGTCTCTGGTCTGATCAGCAGGTGTTCGTATAACATATTTTCCTTAATCCGAACATGTTCGTTATTTCAGAGTTTACTACTTGTAGCTTTCCTAAGATCAAGAACCTTCACTGGAATCAAGGTACAATCCACCTCTTCCCAAAAGGAATTATTATTTTTATTATTATTATTATTATTATTATTATTATTATTATTATTATTATTATTATTATTATTATTATTATTATTATTATTATTATTATTATTATTATTATTATCATCATCATCATCATCATCATTATTATTATTATTATTATCATCATCATCATCATTATTATTATTATTATTATTATTATTATTATTATTATTATTGTTATTATTATTATATTATTATTATTATTATTACTTTTATTATTATTATTATTATTATTATTATTATTATTATTATTATTATTATTATTATTATTATTATACAAGTACTTATAACAGTCGTCAGAGGGCAGCAGTGGTGATGGGTATATTTTAGTTGCCAGTTTTGCCGTCATGTTAACTGGTGGCGCTGGTGTCGCTAACCCGGTTTGTAGTGGCTTATTGTGTACAACACTGTGCCTGTTCTCTCACTTTCCCCTGCCACTCTCACTGCTCTTACTATACCCTGCCGCTTTCCCCCGCCACTCTCACTGCTCTTACTATACCCTGCCGCTTTCACGTTTACTTTCTCTTTTCTTCTGCATATCACTCTCCCTATCCATTTCATTCTACCTCTATCTACTTCTCCCTATCATTCTACCCCTTTCATTCTACTTCTCCCTATCATTCTATTTCTCCCTATCATTCTCTCCCTTTCATTCCACCTCTGTTATTTTCCAGAGATCATCGTTCACTCTGGCCTCCACAAAGACGGGTCTTTGCCACACTTGACTCAAATGATCTGCAGACTGTACCAATAGACTGGACCAGCAGACTGGACCAGCAGACTGTACCAGCAGACTGTACCAACAGACTGGACCTGCAGACTGAACCAGCAGGCTGTACCAATAGACTGGACAAACAGACTGGAGCTGCAGACTGGACCTGCAGACTGGACCAGCAGACTGGACCAGCAGACTGTACCAATAGATTAGACAAACAGACTGGACCAACAGACTGGACCTACAGACTGGACCTGCAGACTGGACCAGCAGACTGAACCTGTAGACTGGACCTACAGACTGGACCAGTAAATTGGACCAGCAGACTGGACTTGCAGACTGGACCTGCAGACTGAACCAGCATATTGAACCTGCAGACTAGACCAGCAGACTGAACCAGCAGACTGGACCAGCAGATTGGACCAGCAGACTGGACCAACATCTGAAGAATAAGTTAAGACAGTGAAGAGTCAATGAGTGGGTGAACGGTCGTGCGTCATCATGAAGCTGTGTAGTATCTCTCTCTCTCTCTCTCTCTCTCTCTCTCTCTCTCTCTCTCTCTCTCTCTCTCTCTCTCTCTCTCTATCTATCTATCTATCTATCTATATATCTATATATTTATCTATCTATCTATCTAACTATCTATCTATCTATCTATTTAATCTATTCATCTATCTATCTATATATCTATCTATCTATCTATCTACCACACTTTTCTCCTATAAACGTGTATAGAGGAGTATTTGGTCATGTGACCAAATACAGATCTATACAGGTCATGAAAAGGTGCCAATAGTGACGTCATTATACCAGGTATACTCAGTTATTCTTTCAGTATGAAGGACATTCCATATCAGTTAGCTAGATCTTCCTTAAGAAGTAACTCACTGATGTCTTACTCAGTCCTTGGAGATGATGAACATATTCCATACACTATTCCTTGTAGCAACCAGCGAAGAGGCGGGTCCAGGAGCTGTGACTCGGCCCCTACAACCACAAATAGGTGAGTACACTCCAACACGTAAGACTTTTAAATGACTTCAATAATGCAAAACAAAAGTATTATACTCCGTTGTGAGAGGCGCAACACAAATGTTGGAAAAAGTTTTAAAGGGACAGTTATAGATCACTGAAACAGCCGGCCATAATATGTAAGTGGAAAATTAAAGGTCCCAAGACTGTTCAACAGCCTCCCAGCATACATAAGGGAGATTACCAACAGACCTCTGGGTGTATTTACGAGGGAGCTGGACGGATACCTAAATTCAGTACCTAACCAGCCGGGCTGTGGTTCGTACTGTGGTTCACGTGCAACCAGCAGTAACAGCCTGGTTGATCAGGTCCCGATGCACCAGGAGGCCTGATCATGGACGGGGTCGCGGGGGCATTGACCCCTGGAATACCCTCCAGGTAGACTCTCTTAACTATTTATCTTTCCCTTCTCTTCTCCCTCACTTTCCCCTCCCTCTTTATTCTCCACTTCTCACTCCCTACTCCCATTCCTCCCTTCCTCGCTCTCCCTCCTTCCACCCTCTCCCTCCCTAACAATAGTTCCTGGCTTCTTTCTTTTAAGATTTCTCAATTTAAAACTTGTGATTGGTTTTCCTTTTCTCGAATTGTGATGACTTGTGTTTGTATACATCTGTATACATATGTACATGTATATTTGAGAATGTATGGATCTGTGAATGCATAATATAGTATGTCTGGATTTATGTATGTAGATACATGTAGGAATAAACGTACATAGATCTACACACACACACACATACTCCATGCATAGATCTGTATACATGAATCCATACACACCAAGTTTATGTATATATGGTAATGTATACATTTATGTATATTTGTGTGGCAGAATGAATGGAAATTATGTTACGCTGGACGGGTGGATATGAGGTCATATTTGTGTGTATGAATGTATGAGGCGTATGTATACTTGAATGAGATGCTCATACATTAATGTATGAATGAATTGATGCACAGTCTCTTGAGGTGTATGTATCCACATCCATCTAATACAGATGTGTATGTATCCACGTCCATCTATCTTTAATACAGAACTGTATGATGTATCCACGTCCATCTATCTTTAATACAAATGCGTGTATATCCCCATCTATCAGCCTTTAGTGCAGTGTGTATATATTCACGTTTATCTCCAATGCAGACGTGTATAATATACATTCCCGTCCATCTGTCTGCAATACAAATAATTTATCTACATCTCTCATACACACGGGCAAGTAAACACATCCATCTATTCACAACAAAAATAAAAAAAAAATACAAAGAAAAAGGCCTAAGAGAAGTGGAGCAAGTACAGCACAGACTGTGACAAATAAAGTCATGCAGAACGCAGGGGATTTCAAGAGATCAAATGTAAACAGAAGAGGCGAGAAAATATATATAAAAAATGGCCAGATGGATTCCCCATTTATTTTTTTTTATTTTTTTTTTTTTGCTGAGGGAACCACGGCCGGCTCCATCACATTTTTCTCTCGGCTTTAACAAGAGGACAAGGTTAAGCCCCTGTCACTTTTAATCACTGTAAAAGCTCTCTTTTCAGTGCGGGGCACCCCAAGCCGGCTTATATCTGGACCGGTCATGTGGCAACACTCACAGGCGGCCCTATATACCAGATGGTGATATGGCAACGCCACCAGCATGATTTAAAGTGAGAATCAGTAGTCATGTGGCAACACTCACCTCTAGACGGATATAGTGCATTATGTCATCACCGTGGTCATTTATATCTGACTTAGTCATGTTGCAACTCTCCCAGTCAGGTGTATATATAAATAACAAAAAAGGCACAATACCTGTACAGTATATATAATGTACAGGATGGTGATACGGCAACACTACGATAAGTCATATAAATTAAATGGAGAGTGTAGTGGAGGCAGTATCCATACATAGGTTTAAGAAGAGGTACGATAAAGCTCATGGAGGAGGGACAGAGAGTGGACCTAGTAGCGACCAGTGAAGAGGCGGGACCAGGAGCTGTGATTAGACCCCTGAAACTACAAATAGGTGAGTACAACGCTTCCAAGTGATTGAATATACCAAATAATGATATGGCAACATTACCAGGATGATTATATCTCGACCAGTCATATGGCAACACTGACTGTTAACAGTATATACAAAACTGTGATATACAGTGACGTCACCAAGACAGTTGTCACAACCAGTCACATGTGACAACACTGTCACAACCAGTCACATGTGACAACACTGTCACAACCAGTCACACGTGACAACACTGTCACAACCAGTCACATTTGACAACACTGTCACAACCAGTCACACGTGACAACACTGTCACAACCAGTCACACGTGACAACTGTCACAACCAGTAACACGTGACAACACTGTCATAACCAGTCACACGTGACAACTGTCACAACCAGTCACACGTGACAACACTGTCACAACCAGTAACACGTGACAACACTGTCACAACCAGTCACACGTGACAACACTGTCACAACCAGTCACACGTGACAACTGTCACAACCAGTCACACGTGACAACACTGTCACAATCAGTCACACGTGACAACACTGTTACAACCAGTCACACGTGATAAGACTGTCGCAATCAGTAACACGTGACAACACTGTCACAACCAGTCACACGTGACAACACTGTCACAACCAGTCACACGTGACAACACTGTCACAATCAGTCACACGTGACAACACTGTCACAACCAGTCACACGTGACAACACTGTCACAACCAGTCACACGTGACAACACTGTCACAACCAGTCACACGTGACAACACTGTCACAATCAGTCACACGTGACAACACTGTCACAACCAGTCACACGTGACAACACTGTCACAACCAGTCACACGTGACAACACTGTCACAAGGTTATTACTCAGCAGGTCATAATTATATCAATGAAATTACCTCGACTTCCAGAGCATAAGAAGAGTGGAGCATTGTAGTAGGCCTACTGGCCCATGCTAGGCAGCTCCAACTCTCACCCACTCATGTACCTGCCCCAACCCATTTTTAAAGGTATCCAAAGTTCTGGCTTCAGTGCCGCTGAGTGCCAATCTGATCCACTCACCCACAACTCTACTGCCAGACCAGAAATTCCCAATATGATTTTTAAAACCCAAACTTGTCCAGCTTGAAACCATTGTTGCGAGTCCTGTCTTGGATAGACATTTTCCCAGATGGAAATATTTGAAAAAGTATCATATAACAACACCAGCTTCTTATATTTATGGGGAAGGGCGAAACCCACATGGGTAGCGCACTCCGCTCACACACTGAGGTCCGGGGTTCGATCCCCGGTATGGAAGGGAGCACCAGGGCTTGTTTTAAGATACCTGCTGTCTATGTTCACCTTGCAGTAACTAGGTACCTGGGTGTTAGCCGGCTGGTGAGGGTGGAATCCTGGGGACAAGATTAACCTAAGTTGCAAGAAATGCTCTGCATAACCAAAGGCTTTCTGTATAATATGTCGCTGATGTCAGTGTGACTTTGTAAATAGTCCAAGTCGCAGCGAAACGTCGTCGTAAGCGTTTCTCTCTTATCTGAGGGTTTCTTGTGTAATGTCAACTATGGTCTGTACTTGTATAAATAATGATTATTATTATTATTATTATTATTATTATTATTATTATTATTATTATTATTATTATTATTATTATTATTATTATTATTCAGTACCTGGAGAATGAGAGGAACTTAAACTTGATCCGAGGAAGGGAAGGATAGTTTCAATTCCTTGGATGAAGAGCTCTTTGGCATCATGGAAAACCCCCTTGATACGAACACCACCCATTATGGTGGTTTCTATCGGTAATATCTCCACCAATCATTTGCCAGGAACCTCCAGACTGTTGTGTATCTCCACCAATCATGGTGCACTATAGCATCACTTACTGTATACATGAAACGTGGTTCTGGCATCTTGTCACAGTTCACAGAGTGTTACGGACAAGTGTAGTAGCAGCAGCAACACACACAGCCAGAGGCGTTCTTGAGCTTCCCCAGCGCTCGGGCTTCGGCCCAAAGCTGAGGTGTGTCTCCAAAAGGATCCTGTAGTGCTTGCTGCCTTTGCACCTCCTGACATCGTCTGCTGCTATGCATCTGCCACACCCTTCGAGCCTAGTGTGGGCGGGGAAGGGGGCTAGGCCTGGGAACAACTGGTACCAGAAGAGGAGGTACTTGTATCTCCTCCCATGACAGACATTGGTCTGAGACTCCCGTGACAGGGAGCCAAGGCCGGGCCACCTCTTGGAAAATGCCGGGGCCGGGAAGTTATACCGGCGAATCTACAACAGAAGAGAACAGGCATCTTGTTTAAGTCGAACTTAGTAATATCAAGTGAAGCATGGCAGCGGCACGTACAATATTTCATCTAGAAAATATATTAAAACTTTCTGAACGCTTACATTATAAAGAACAACTTGGGCAGTTTCGTCAAATTTGAATATTTTTGAAATTTTGATGAGATTGTTATTTGACTTGAGATGAGTACAGTGGCACTGTGCATAATGCTCACTTCCCTTGTGCTCTCAGAGATGATCAGAGTGGCTCTGTGCATAATGCTCACTTCCCTTGTCATCTCAGTTAAGCAGCGGTGGGTCTGGCCAGTAATTGGATGACTAACTGAGTAGCTAACTTTGACTAAACATCGTCTTCTTGTGTCCCAGCGAGACCATCTACCTGATGCTGGCTCCCAAGACCATGGCCACCTTGAACCAGCTGGTCACCATCTATTAAAAACAAACCCTTAACCCATATGGGTTATACTATACTGCTATAAGTGCAAAAATAAAGACATAGTTAGTGTCAAAGGTGAGTTTCAGTTAAAATGTGAAAAAAATGAGTCTGAATTAAAAAAAATGGTACTTTCGACGAGGATGCTAGTTAGATTGAAAGTGTAAAGAGGGTTTAAGACGTCCAAAGTGAAGTAAATCCATGTGTCCTCTGGTAGCCCTCGCAGAGAGGTACCAGGAGTCTTAATAAGGTGTCCATGACAGTCTCGTGTATCCAATATGTACAGTAATGATAAAAGTATAATGAACACTACAAACTCTGTAGACAGGACAACAGCAGTGGAGTCGCAATTGTATTTCGACTCCTAACTGGCGCCATCATCAGCAGTGTGCACACTCGAGGAAGGATACCTTATACATCGTCCACAGGTCAGGAGTAAAGTTACAATTAGCCTAATGAACCTCGCCAGTTGAGAATCTATGAAGCTAAAATCTTCGGTGGATTATATAGAGGTTGAACAAATATAAAATTGAGAGGGTTATATCTGAGAAAGACCTACCAAGCATGGGTTAGTAGGCATAATGAATTTCTCTTACACAGTAATGTTATAAACATGGTCTACTGCTAAGCCAGAAGACCAAGTTTGTCTGGTGGCAATAAAAATTCGCCAATGAGTCGTGTCACTGTTCTCACAATTACGTACAGCAATTGTGAGAACACAGTTTTCCATACCTGACAACAATGGAAGTTGACCAGGAACCCAACTGCAATTTGACGCTAATTGTACGGCGTGTCACTAAGACCAGCAGTCTTGAATTCGATAAGTACTCGAAAATAATCTTAAAATCAGAAACGATTCTATATGCGAAACTGGCAACTGATGGACAGCAAAACAAGCAGCTGAGTGTGTGTGTTCACTGCTCTCAACACATGAATTTCAAAGACCCAGCAAAAGAATAAAAAAAGTTCTTTGTGCCTTCTGGAAGTGCAATGTGACCATTGTTGTATTGATAGCATGATGGAACCTGAGGAGCAAAATTTCAGGATAACTTGCAATGCACTTTTGAGGTCTCAAGGAAGAACAACAAATAAGGTGGACATTGTTGCAGTGTGAGTGATAGAAGTCAGCAGTGAGTAACTAACGAGGCTGAGGAAATACTTGGTGCCCATGACCTAGGTCAGCCAAGACTAAGCCTGAATGATGGGGAAGGGTTCGCCCATCAGTTCCACAAGAAAAAGGGACAAATATTTTCTCTATGTTCAACTAACTAAGAAAGGCAACTTTTAGGAAGGCTATGTCATATTTCTAAGAAATTCGACGATCAAAGAGAACGCCAATTATATTGTATTGTAGAGACACTACGAGCTGATGGCTCTGGTCTAGTCAGCACCTACACAAGCCATAGAAACATCGTCTGTATGTAAAGATGACTAGATACTTTGGGAAAGAACAGAGATAGAGTCCATTAACTGCTATCAGGAACAAGGTAGTTCTAAGAACGCAGTGTTGCAGTATGCCTTCATTCTGCACAACCCCGGGGGAGAAAACTGTTGTTCACTGCAACACTGAAGTGCCTCATTGATAAGATTTTTTTAGCGTCTTGAGACAAGACGCTGTCGTGCGTGGAAATGTAAGATTTTTTCTAGTCCAAAAATAATGGTAATAACTGACTGGTTGGTAGTAAAGGCATTACGAATGTATTTATGAAGATGCAGTAACGAGTCGATGGTTTAACTGATCTTTCTAAAATTAAACTGATGAGAAAAGAGATAGTGAGTTTTGGGTCTCTAAATATCAAGCATTCCAACCAATCACAGACAGCCATGGGAAGGGCAATGAGTCTATAAGGAGAAGTGTCCTGGCTGTGGTACTTGATTTTCGGAAAGCGAGAATTACCGCAGTTATCCATGGAGAAAGTAACATGTTAAGACCATTTCAATAAAAAAAGGTGCAAGAGAAAGACTAATGTCGTAGGATGCAAGTGATGACTTATATGAATAAGTGAACATCAGTGGTATATAATACCGATGGGATACGAGAGTTGGTGTTGAGAACCTCATAAGGGTTGAATACAGGAGCAATTTCGTTGGAGGTTGACGTTGAGGATGTCTGACGACTCTGGGGTAAGTTACATGTTATTTTACCATGCTGACATATCTGGGACACGGAATGATTACATGACAAATTCTCTGTCTCCTTCAGACAACCGATGTCGATTCCCAGACGCAAAACGGGAAACGGGGGAAAGTGCTTCGTTGCAATTAAAGCAAAAATAAGGGCACTCACAGGCTGGGTCATTATGGTCTTCCTCTCCACAGACTGGACACTTACCCGGTGATCTTACAGTATTTTTGCTGGGTGGCCAAAGCAGCAGCATTGTTGTGGTGTTGTTATTCCCTTCACCGTCAACCTGTGATCTGCTGTGTGGACTGATGTTAATGTATATCTTATTCCTAGTTTATCTTATTCCTAGTTTATCTTATTCCTAGTTTATCTTATTCCTAGTTTATCTTATTCTTAGTTTATCTTATTCCTAGTATATCTCCTTTTATTGTAACATCTTTTCACACAGTTTAGTTATTTAGCTGTTTTTAACTTTTGAGGTTTAAGTAATAAGAAATTCCCAGGACCTTAATGGAAATATGTCACTTTTGACTTGTTTTGGTTATCCTAGATAATCTACACATATGCTGCTATGTATGATAATTTATGTAACTGTATTTATGTGTACCTGTACCTGAATAAACTTACTAACATGACAGCTAAGAGTTAACTTAGCTAGGTTGTGTGTTGAGTCTGCACCCGGGGGCAGGACCGACGTAAATGTCACCTTTGTCAAGGAGGTGATGCAGCCTGGACAACACTCTCATCTCAAGCTCTTTCTATAAAGTAGTACTGTACTACTGATAGAACAACGGTGCCACAGCATGAATTAAAGAGGGAGTGTCTGTGTACTGTGATGGTGGTGCTGCCAATAGTGTGGAAACGAGATAGAATATCAGCCTACAACATACTCTCCCACCCGAGCGTTCATTACCACCAGAATTACCCTTCGTTCATTTCTACGGAATCAACATAACACAGTAACTTGAATATTTGTTACAGGCTGAACATTAATGACTGTCTAACAACTACTAGCACTAGGACTGTCTAAAAGCCATTAACACTAGTGACGGTCTAACAACTACTAAGACTAGTGAATGTCATATATGTATCTGAACAATTTTGGGGGTAATTTTAAACCAAGAATGGCCAGAAACCTATTGCTGTGAATTTACTTTAGCAGCAGCTAAATTATTAGCTAATATTAATAACTAATATTAATAAGTAATATAAACTAATCAACTATCATTAATAACTAATCACTAAAAACGTCACAGGTGTCAGCAGTTGAAACACCAAGTGTCACCAGCCTCCATAAGTTCCCCTAAAAAATTCCATTAATTTCCCGATTCTCATTCCCAGGTTTTTCCCCCAAAAATCATTGAACCCTCCACTCCCCCCCTCCCCCCCCAAAAAAAAAAAGTGGAGAGGCCTCCTGTCTGTTGACCCAAAGGGGAAAACAAATCATCAGAGAGAAAGAAAACGGGACTCGGGTCAATAGAAAACGAGGCTTTGATCCCTTACTCAAATATTCAGAGGCTCTTCTGTCTCTCCATTGGTGCATAGAAAGGAATAAATGGCAACCCTGCTCTGCCAGAGCCATGTATATATTTGCATGTTTCCCAATTTTCATGACAAAAACAAGTGCATATACACATAGAGGTGTGTATCTGTGTGTATACACAGATAATACACACACACACATAGTATATATATATATATATATATATATATATATATATATATATATATATATATATATATATATATATATAGTATATATATATATATATATATATATATATATATATATATATATATATATATATATATATATATATATATATTATATAACAAGATATCTGTATTCACACAGATACACATTGAAAGGTGTGTGTGTGTGTGTATATGTATGTGTGTGTGTGTGTGTGTGTGTGGCTCTCAGTGCAAACACACGAAGAACTTACCTAACCTAACATATTTTAGAGATTAAAGTATTCTTGATGCCGGTGTAGAGGTGAGTTACTCTGGTAATGACCCTCGTGCTCTTCATAACCTTCGTATCAACGCAACTGACTTTCCATGACACAACGCCAGTAATCGACATTGAAATTACAAGGCAAGTTTTTATGAAGGGAAGCCAGTCTGTGGATCTGACTTAGACCCTCGATTATAGACAAAAAAGCTTCCGTAATATGATGTATAAAGTTATAGATGGCCTAATTTGTTGAGTTTCCCATGGCTTGAAATAGTAGTAGTAGCAGGACAAGTAGTAGTAGCAATAATAATAATAGTCGTAATGAAGCTGCATTATTAGTAACAATAATAGTTTTAACAAAGGCTTTGATAATATAATAGAAATACCGGCAGTAACAGCCTGGTTGATCAGGTCCTGATCCACCGCGAGGCCTGGTCAAGCACGGCGGGGGCTTTGACCCCCGAAACCCCCTCCAGGTAGACCTGTAATTGTGTCAGCGATGAACAATCCATTAGAATTGTTTAAATTTATCAGCCAATATTGCATCTTAAAATAAATGTATGTAAACAAAGTGCGTGATTATTTGTTGTTTATCTTCTCTTAAACCTGTTAAATACAGCTCTTGTCTACTTTCAAGAACTCGATATACTGATTAATGTCTCTTGGAGTGGGTCATGCACCAGGTTCTTGTTGCCAGAATACAGTATGTATCTGAGAGTGTAAGTTGTATCATGTACTTGTGGAAATAAAGATTGCTATTATTATTATTATTATTATTATTATTATTATTATTTTTTTATTTTATTTATTTTATTTATTTTATTAACACATCGGCCGTATCCCACCAAGGCAGGGTGGCCCGAAAAAGAAAAACTTTTGTCATCATTCACTCCATCACTGTCTTGCCAGAGGGGTGCTTTACACTACAGTTATAAAACTGCAACATTAACACCCCTCCTTCAGAGTGTAGACACTGTACTTCCCATCTCCAGGACTCAAGTTCGGCCTGCCGGTTTTCCTGAATCCCTTCATAAATGTTACCTTGCTTACACTCCAACAGCACGTCAAGTCCTAAAAACCATTCGCCTCCATTCACTCCTATCAAATACGCTCACATATGCTTGCTGGAAGTCCAAGCCCCTCCCACACAAAACCTTCTTTACTTCCTCCCTCCAATGAGGTTATTATTATTATTATTATTATTTATCAGGTGTGTGTGGATGGTCCTGGGGCTGCTGTTTTCATTACTGCTACATCCTTCCTTGGCTCGGGAGGACTCCTTGACTCGTAGCAAGCCATCCTAACTAGATCCTTGACGGGCACCACAAATGAAGCCAGAGTTTCTTGCTTGTTACGTTTAACAGCAGCTGTGTGTGAGTGTCTGAGCTGTTTCACGAGGCTGCAGCGCCTATACCAATTGTCAAATGATCTTGTTTCTCTCTTCCCCACCGTCCTCCCCAGCTGTGATCCTCACACTCTGATATTCCCACTCTTCCCACTTCAGTTTCTTGCCCTGGCTATCCTCCTAATTTCGTCAACTCTTTTTACACCCATGCTAGACCATCTTTATTATTGTTTCCTGAAACAACCTGTGAAAACTCAGAGTATTTTCCCTTTCCTACAGTTCTAATCTCAGAAAATAACACATTCACTCCACTGGGTGTTGAAGTTGCATGTCCTCAGCCTAATACACTTCATAAGAGTCTCGTTCGTACTTATCCTCCCACTGATATTTCCTGAAGTGTCCACTTCATCTGTGGTTCTCATCCCCTTCAATGCACTTGTGAAAGTGGCCGCTTCTTTGCTAACTGCCTTAAAGAATACAAGAGAAGAGTTCACCTGATAAAACTCTTTGTTGCTTTATTAGCAATCACAGACTCAATATTATTAAACCACCAGACATTATATAAAGCATTCAACAGAAGTCTTTATCAATACTGTCATTATCAATACTGTCATTATCAATACTGCCCATTATCAATACTGTCATTATCAATACTGTCATTATCAAAACTGTCATTATCAATACTGCACATTATCAATACTGTCATTATCAATACTGTCATTATCAATACTGATCATTATCAATACTGTCATTATCAATACTGTCATCATTAATACTGTCATTATTAATACAGTCATTATCAAAACTGTCATTATCAATACTGCACATTATCAATACTGTCATTATCAATACTGTCATTATCAATACTGCCCATTATCAATACTGTCATTATCAATACTGTCATTATTAATACTGTCATTATCAAAACTGTCATTATCAATGCCGTCATTATTAATACTGTCATTATCAAAACTGTCATTATCAATACTGTCATTATCAATACTGTCATTATCAATACTGTCATTATTAATAATGTCATTATTAATACTGTCATTATCAAAACTGTCATTATTAATACTGCCATTATTAATACTGTCATTATCAAAACTGTCATTATCAATACTGTCATTATTAATACTGTCATCTTCAATACTATCATTATCAATACTGTCATTATCAATATTGTTATTATCAATACAGTCATTGTCAATATTGTCATTAACAATACTATCATTATCAATACTGTCACTATCAATATTGTCATTAACAATACTATCATTATCAATACTGTCACTATCAATATTGTTGGAAATAAATGGTATAAAATACCGACACAATGGAAATATAAACACATAAGCAGTATAATGTGATCCTTTATTGACAACGTTTCGCCCACGCAGTGGGCTTTATCGAGTCACAAACAGATCTACCTGGATAAAAGATACATGAGTATTTATAGGATTTAGTCAGGTGGAGAATGCTGGGTCAGGTGGAGAATGCTGGATGTGACAGTCTTCAAAGTAGGGTGATAGTTTAAAACCTTGGGTAACTTTAAGCCGAGCGATTTTCCACTATTATTCCCTCTTCTGTCACCTGGCTCCGTTATGTTGACGACATTCTCATCATAACTCCCAGACGCTTCAACGTTCAAGCTCTCCAACACAAGCTCAACCAGGTCGAGCCATCAATCCAGTTCACACTAGAAGAAGAAGTCGACAACACTCTTCCTTTCCTTGATGTTCTTCTCTGCAAAGCTGACCATGAACTTCGTTTTAAAGTCTATCGAAAACCTACCAACCAACACGATTTTCTCCACTTCTACTCTCACCACGACACCAAGACTAAACGTGGTGTAATTATAGGCTTTTTCCTGCGCGCACTCAGAATCTGCAGCAGTGAGTTCCTTGAGGAAGAATGCTCCCTTATTGAACAAGTTTTTTCTAAACTTCACTATCCTCGTCACTTTATTAGAGACTGCAGACGACGGGTATTAAACATCTTCAACACACCCAGAGAAGACACTGCCGAGAAGAGATACATAGTCTTCCCCACCAACTCCATTGCCAAACACGTTTCCAACATTTTTTCCAATACCTCATTCCGAGTATCCACCTCCACATCCACCACCATCAAGGACATTACCAGTAACAGACAGGACAAGCTTCAATCCACTGCAGGGGTATACACAATCCCTTGTAATGACTGCAGCAAATTATACGTCGGCGAAACATCCAGAGACCTCCAAACACGCATTTCAGAACACCAGTACGCAGGCAGATCTGACGACCAGAGAAGACAACACTCAATACCAAAGAATCCTGGAATCATCACTCATCTGCATATCCAACAACTTCAACCAGAACAACGGCTTCTACAACATAGCTGAACCTATTGCCAAGAAACTTCTTCATCGCTATCCCACATAAGAACTTAAGAATGGAACACTGCAGAAGGTCTACCCATTTACTTGTCCAGTCTCTTTTTAAGTTACCCAAGGTTTTAAACTATCACCCTACTCTGAAGACTGTCACATGCAGCATTCTCCACCTGACTAAATCCTATAAATACTCATGTACCTTGTATCCAGGTAGATCTGTTTGTGACTTGATAAAAACCACTGCGTGGGCGAAACGTTGTCAATAAAGGATCACATTATATTGCTTATGTGTTTATTTTTCCATCAATATTGGTATTATCAGTACAGTCATTATCAATACTGTTAGTATCAGTACTGTCATTATCAATACTGTCATTATCAATACTGTCACTATCAATATTGGTATTATTAATACTGTCATTATCAATACTGTGTGGTAGTGAGACTGTTGTCTTAGATTCCTTATTTGTAAGAAAGGGGATAGTGTTAAGTCTGACGTCCTTGCCTTGGTCTGGGACTCTCGTTCTTATAACACAATACTGCTAATTTCCCCATGAGACCACCTGCAGTAGGGGAGGAAAAGCTTGACTTATCAAAGAAATTCGGTGGCGAGCCTTTGTTGGAGACAGAGCTGGAGGCTCTGTGTGAGGATTTGGACAGAAGTCTCTGTTGGAGATAGAGCTGGAGGCTCTGTGAGTCGACTTGGACAGAAGCCTCTGTTGGAGACAGAGGTGGAGGCTCTGTGAGAGGACTTGGACAGAAGTCTCTGTTGGAGACAGAGGTGGAGGCTCTGTGAGTGGACTTGGACAGAAGTCTCTGTTGGAGACAGAGCTGGAGGCTCTGTGAGAGGACTTGGACAGAAGTCTCTGTTGGAGACAGAGCTGGAGGCTCTGTGAGAGGACTTGGACAGAAGCCTCTGTTGGAGACAGAGCTGGAGGCTCTGTGAGAGGACTTGGACAGAAGCCACTGCTGAGGGCCAGAGGACTGACAGTCAGCTGTATTAGCTAGGAGTGGAATCAAGGTCTCTACGCTGTAAATACCAATTGGATTCAGTTTAATGTGTTCCCCTATCTCAAATATTGCAGATATCGCATATGGTATCTTCCCAAATATCTTAGTATCAGATTTTTTTCTCAGTAACTAAGTACTGATCTTCCATTACCCTTATATTAATCTTTAATTAGAACTATTATTCTTAACAAGACCGAGTATTAATTGCTGGTAACCTAATTAAATGGTACAGAAAGTTAAGTGGAAATAGCAAGAAGTGAAGGAGAGTAACAAAAGCAAGAGAGTAGAGAGAACACAGAGTAGAGAGAACAATAGTCAGGAGAATAGAGTGAACTTACAATAACAGACGAAGAAAAACACATCCCGCAAAATAAGTGTTTCTTGCCACAAAAGTGACTCAACAAAAGCTCGACTTGTATCATGTGTTATCTTGTCTGCACTACGCCATTTTGTGTACACACAACAAATGAACAAATTGTGTGGGGAGGGAGGGAGGGAGGGGCCTAGGAGCTGGCGCTCAACCCGCGCCGGCACACCTAGGTCAATACACCACCGGAATCACTGCCACCACATCACCAGCTACCACACAACAACAACAATAAAATATCGAACAATCAACTTTGAGAGACGACTCGCCAAAAGCAAATACAGACACCTGGCCATTGTTACACCGCCAGCAAGAACCATCCCCACGCCCGCTCCTAGGGATTCCCCCCCTTTCCCTGAACTCCCTCCTAGGGATTCCCATTCATTCTTGACTCTCACACAACTCCATTGCCCACTCCTCTTCCTGACAGACTTCTTTTCCATTTTTTCCCTCAACCATTTACATTCCTAAATCCCATTCCTGGTCATCTACAGTCTAAATTCCCGATTTCCATTCCAGTTTCCAATTTATCACCATTACATTCTGTATCTCATTCCCAGCTATGTATATTCCCGATTCCCATTCCCGGACATTCCTAAAAATAGCAGCATGTATTGAGAGAGGCCGGCCCTCTGTTGAGCTGATCAGCTGACGGTCAAACAGAAAGAAAACGGGACGAGGACCAATAGAAAACGAGCCTTTGATCCCACACTCAAATATGCAGACGCGCGCTTTTGTATGTTTATTGGGGCGAGTAAATGGATAACTTGCCCTCACTGTATCCTTCTGTTCTCGCTCTCTCTAGTTTTCGTTCGCTGTTCGTTTCTCTCTCTCTCTCTCTCTCTCTCTCTCTCTCTCTCTCTCTCTCTCTCTCTTGTTCACCTATTTGTGGTTGCAGGGGTTGAGTCTCTGCTCCTGGCAGAGACTCAGCACTATAATACCTATTCTTAAAGCTATGTATAGATTATACGTCTACCACTTCACTGTTACAACGTTCCACTTCCTGACCACTTATCTGCATTTTAAGCTTCCAGTTGTGCCCTCGTGTACCCGAACCCCGCCTCTCAGACTCTCCCTGTCCACCCTGTCAATTTATCTCAGTATTTTGTACGTCGTAATCATGTCACCTCTCGTCTTTCTCTCCTCTAGTGTTATCGGGTTTACCTCCTCTAGCCTCTCGTCTTAGTTGATACCCCTCAGCTCTGGGACTAATCTCGTAACAAGATCTTTGACATTTTCCAGAAACTTTACATGCTGTACCAGATGTTGGCTCCATACTGGCGCTGCATACTCCAAGATGGTCCTGACATATGCCGTGTGTAGGATCGTGAATGCTTCCTTGTTAAGGTTCCTGAAAGTTACTCTTAACAGGAAGGAAATGAGGTGTAGGAATGGGCGAGTGTGAGGAGAGGGGTTCCACAAGGGTCAGTGACAGAGGAAACAGAGTCAGAGGTATACTTGTTCGCAGATGATGTGAAACTAAAGAGGAGAATACAAACAAGAGTTGTAGATAAGAAAAAATGGTCACAAATTGTGATTGGTCACAAGTAGCGTTAAATTTAACCCGCACATATAAAGAGAGGAGCTTACGACGACGTTTCGGCCCGACTTGGACCATTTACAAAGTCACACTAACACACAGAGACAGAGGAAGGGTATTTATAGGCAGGCAGACAGGGGAGGGTACAGAGAGTGGGAAATGTAGGAGTAGTGGTAGTAGTGGTAGTAGTAAAGGTAGTAGTAAAGGTAGTAGAGTAGACAGTCATATGGGAAGGAGCACTGCTATGAGGCTAGCGGCCGCAAAGGGTACGAGAGGAAGAAAAGCGAAAAAATGAAGGAAAATACATTGTTAAATGCTCTAAACTTCAGAACACCCGTGACTTAACCTGATTCCTTCCTGTCTTATCTTCCCCTTCTCCTTTTTCTCCTTGGGTTTTCCTTTCTTTCTGTTCTTTCTTTTGCCTTGTATTTTCCTTCATTTTTTCCTTTTCTTCCCTCTCATCCCCCTTGCGGGCCGCTAGCCTCATAGCAGTGCTCCTTCCCATATGACTGTCTACTCTACTACCTTTACTACTACCTTTACTACTACCACTCTACCACTACTCCTACATTCCCCACTCTCTGTACCCTCCCTGTCTGCCTGCCTATAATACCCTTCCTCTGTCTCTGTGTGTTAGTGTGACTTTGTAAATGGTCCAAATCGGGCAAACGTCGTCGTACTCCTCTCTTTATATGTGCGGGTTGTGTGTGTAAGAGATTGTAGACCAGGAGAGACCACAAATGGATCTGGACAAATTGTAGTATTGGTCTGACAAGTGGCTGTTAGAATTTAACCCCAGCAACTGTACAGTTATGAAAATCGGTGAAAGGCAATATCGACCTGAAAGTGATGACGCGAGGCTGGTAAATTTAAGTATTCCCTGATCCACTGCGGTGTTATACCTGCCTGCTTCACTAGCTTTTGTCTCAGTCTCTTGTTGGGTGCTGCATAGAACGCTTTCTTAGACTCCAAAAATATACACTTCATCTCTCCCTCTTTCTCCTCTGTAACTTTCGTTATTTTCTCTTAGAACTCAGCAGATTTGCGAGACACGATTTGCCATCTTTAAACCTGTGTGTGTGTGTGTGTGTATATGTGTGTGTGTGTGTGTGTGTGTGTGTGTGTGTGTGTGTGTGTGTGTGTGTGTGTATGGTGTGTGTGTGTGTGTGTGTGTGTGTGTGTGTATGTGTGTGTGTGTGTGTGTGTGTGTGTGTGTGTGTGTGTGTATGTGTGTGTGTGTGTGTGTGTGTATGTGTGTGTGTGTGTGTGTGTGTGTTGTGTGTGTGTGTGTGTGTGTGTGTGTGTGTGTGTGTGTGTGTATGTGTGTGTGTGTGTGTGTATGTGTGTGTGTGTGTGTGTGTGTTGTGTATGTGTGTGTGTGTGTGTGTGTATGTGTGTGTATGTGTGTGTGTGTGTGTGTGTATGTGTGTGTGTGTGTGTATGTGTGTGTGTGTGTGTGTGTGTATGTGTGTATGTGTGTGTGTGTGTACACCTGTGTGTATCTGTACTTAACCATTCATGGCTGGCTCTCAGAATGGCTACAAATGGGTTCACACTGGCTCCGTGAGGTCTATCATACCTATTCTTACAGCTGTATATCGATCCCGCCTCTAGCACTTGGCTCTGCACCTCCTCCACTTCGTCACTGCTCTGAGGCTGAACAAAAATATTTCCTCACATCCTTGTGACTTATTGTGTCTTAAGTTTCACCTGTGCCTTCTTACGATACATTTTTCCTGCCTCTGGAACAGTACCTCCCTCTCAGTTCCTATCAGTACTTTGTACGTTGTTGTCGTGTCACCTCTGATCATCCTGCCCTCATAGCTAGTACTCATAACTCAGGGAACCACAATAACACGAATGTAAACAAACCAGGGAATGGGTGGGGTTTGAACCCATGGCGAGTGAGTCGTAAAACTGCAGGCCAGTGCACAGTCAACCGGCCCAGTGTTTACGCATTGGCCTGGGGTTTTACGACTCACTCGCCATGGGTTCAAACCTCACCCGTTCCGTGGTTAGTACTCCTCATTTCCTGGGACTAGTCTCATTCCACACCTCTGCATTTTTTCCAGTTTCTTGATAAGTTTCATCAGGTGTGGGTTCCACACTGGTGCTGCATACTCCAAGATGGGTCTGACATATGTCAGATATAATGTCGTGAATGACCCCTTGTTGAGATTCCTCTGAGCTATTCTTAGATTTACCAAAGGCAGGTTTGTTGTAGGCCTCGGGAAACATGCTCGTCACTATGCTCACCCAGAGGTCATCTTCCTTCAGTGAGGTTTGCAGCCTTTCTCCCTCAAGACTCTGGTCTTCTTTGCTCTCCTTAAATTTTTATTGTGTCTGCATTTGCTAAAACTGAATCCCAATAACCACTTCTCAGGCCAATCCCTGTGTCTATATGTGTTCCTCTCTCTCTCCCTCTCTCTCTCTCTCTCTCTCTCTCTCTCTCTCTCTCTCTCTCTCTCTCTCTCTCTCTCTCTCTCTCTCTCTCTCTCTCTCTCTCTCTCTCTCTTTCTCTCTGAAAAAAATCCAAAAATTTATACCTGTGCCAATTCCATACCAAAATGGAAATGAGTGAAATTGGATA
>WNWK01003241.1:50000-75000 GCA_009830355.1 Cherax destructor | reverse complement strand
CACCAGGTTGTGAAACACACACCTGGTTGTGGAACAAACACACACCAGGTTGTGAAACAAACACACCAGGTTGTGGAACAAACACACCAGGTTGTGGAACACACACCTGGTTGTGGAACAAACACACCAGGTTGTAGAACAAACACACCAGGTTGTGGAACACACACCTGGTTGTGGAACAAACACACCAGGTTGTAGAACAAACACACACCTGGTTGTGGAACAAACACACACCTGGTTGTGGAACAAACACATACCTGGTTGTGGAACAAACACACCAGGTTGTGGAACAAACACACCAGGTTGTGGAACAAACACACACCTGGTTGTGGAACAAACACACACCTGGTTGTGGAACAACACACCAGGTTGTGGAACAAACACACCAGGTTGGGGAACACACACACCAGGTTGTAGAACAAACACACAAGGTTGTTGAACAAACACACAAGGTTGTGGATCAAACACACCAGGTTGTGGAACAAACACATTAGGTTGTGGAACAAACACACCAGGTTGTGGAACAAACACACCAGGTTGTGGAACAAACACACCTGGTTGTGGATCAAACATACCAGGTTGTGGAACAAACATACCAGGTTGTGGAAAAGCACCAGGTTGTGAAACAAACACACCAGGTTGTGGAACAAACACACCATGTTGTGGAACAAACACACCAGGTTGTGGAACAAACACACCAACCAGGTTGTGGAACAAACACACCAGGTTGTGGAACAAACACACCAGGTTGCGGAACAAACACACCAACCAGGTTGTGGAACAAACACACCTGGTTGTGAAACAAACACACCAGGTTGTGGATCAAACATACCAGGTTGTGGAACAAACACACCAGGTTGTGGAACAAACACACCAGGTTGTGGAACAAACACACCAGGTTGTGGAACAAACACACACCAGATTGTAGAATAAACACACACACCAGGTTGTGGAACAAACTCACACCTGGTTGTGGAACAAACACACACCTGGTTGTGGAACAAACACATACCAGGTTGTGGAACAAACACACACCTGGTTGTGGAACAAACACACACCAGGTTGTGGATCAAACACACACCTGGTTTTTGAACAAACACACACCTGGTTGTGGAACAAACACATACCTGGTTGTGGAACAAACACACACCTGGTTGTGGAACAAACACATACCAGGTTGTGGAACAAACACACACCTGGTTGTGGAACAAACACATACCTGGTTGTGGAACAAACACACACCTGGTTGTGGAACAAACACATACCAGGTTGTGGAACAAACACACACCTAGTTGTGGAACAAACACATACGAGGTTGTGGAACAAACACACACCTGGTTGTGGAACAAACACACACCTGGTTGTGGAACAAACACATACCAGGTTGTGGAACAAACACACACCTGGTTGTGGAACAAACACAAACCTGGTTGTGGAACAAACACACACCTGGTTGTGGAACAAACACACACCTGGTTGTGGAACAAACACATACCTGGTTGTGGAACAAACACACACCTGGTTGTGGAACAAACACATACCTGGTTGTGGAACAAACACACACCTGGTTGTGGAACAAACACATACCTGGTTGTGGAACAAACACATACCTGGTTGTGGAACAAACACACACCTGGTTGTGGAACAAACACATACCTGGTTGTGGAACAAACACATACCTGGTTGTGGAACAAACACACAAGGATGTCAATTGGGTATTCGAAAATACGAGAGCTTGGCCTTTCGCTCTTCCGTGCTTCGTCAGGAGCTGTGAGAAGTTGCAAGAAGTGAGAAAGAAGAGAGAGAGAGAGAGAGAGAGAGAGAGAGAGAGAGAGAGAGAGAGAGAGAGAGAGAGAGAGAGAGAGACCCTCCATAAAGTAAGCCTCCTAAGCCCTCATAATCCAGTAAGCCCTCATATATCCTTCTCTAATCCAACTCTTCATCATCTACCATTGGAGAGGGAGTCATTATTGTTGGAGGATGCTGGAGGAGAGACTGGAGTAGATGGTGGAGTGGGAGCAGATAGTGGAGTGGGGGAGCAGCTAATGGAGTGAGGGCGCAGATAGTAGAGTGGGGTGCTAGACTGTGATTTTGGAGGAGCAGATAGGGGAGTGAGGCAGCAGATAGTGGAGTGGGGAGTAAATAGTGGAGTGAGGCAGTAGATAGTGGAGTGGGGATGTAGACTGTGATTTCGAAGGAGCAGATAATGGAGTGGGGGAGTAGATAGTGGAGTGGGGAGAAGATTGTGGAGTGAGGCAGTTGATAGTGGAGTGGGGAGGTAGACTGTGATTTGGGAGGAGCAGATGCAGGTGTGGTGGAGGAAAGTGTACGTCGCAGGTGTGGTGGAGGAAAGTGTACGTCGCAGGTGTGGTGGAGGAAAGTGTACGTCGCAGGTGTGGTGGAGGAAAGTGTACGTTGCAGGTGTGGTGGAGGAAAGTGTACGTTGCAGGTGTGGTGGAGGAAAGTGTACGTCGCAGGTGTGGTGGAGGAAAGTGTACGTCGCAGGTGTGGTGGAGGAAGGTGTGTACTGTGTATGTTACAGGTGTGGAGATGATTATACTTGTGATTTCATTTAGCAAATCACAGAAACAGTTCAGTTATTTATCATGTTAACCATTTGTTCCAGATATTATCAAACTGACACTGTCACTGTCACCTTGCTGCTGTCCCCACACTGTCACTGTCACCTTGCTACTGTCCCCACACTGTCACTGTCACCTTGCTACTGTCCCCACACTGTCACTGTCACCTTGCTGCTGTCCCCACACTGTCACTGTCACCTTGCTACTGTCCCCACACTGTCACTGTCACCTTGCTACTGTCCCCACACTGTCACTGTCACCTTGCTGCTGTCCCCACACTGTCACTGTCACCTTGCTACTGTCCCCACACTGTCACTGTCACCTTGCTACTGTCCCCACACTGTCACTGTCACCTTGCTGCTGTCCCCACACTGGCACTGTCACCTTGTTACTGTCCCCACACTGTCACAGTCACCTTGCTGCTGTCCCCACACTGTCACTGTCACCTTGCTACTGTCCCCACACTTTCACTGTCACCTTGCTACTGTCCCCACACTGTCACTGTCACCTTGCTGCTGTCCCCACACTTTCACTGTCACCTTGCTGCTGTCCCCACACTGTCACTGTCACCTTGCTACTGTCCCCACACTGTCACTGTCACCTTGCTGTTGTCCCCACACTGTCACTGTCACCTTGCTACTGTCTCCACACTGTCACTGTCACCTTGCTACTGTCCCCACACTGTCACTGTCACCTTGCTACTGTCCCCACACTGTCACTGTCACCTTGCTACTGTCCCCACACTGTCACTGTCACCTTGCTACTGTCCCCACACTGTCACTGTCACCTTGCTTCTGTCCCCACACTGTCACTGTCACCTTGCTACTGTCCCCGCACTGTCACTGTCACCTTGCTACTGTCCCCACACTGTCACTGTCACCTTGCTACTGTCCCCACATTGTCACTGTCACCTAGCTACTGTCTCTACACTGTCACTGTCACCTTGCTAATGTCACCACACTGTCACCTTGCTACTGTCCCCACATTGTCACTGTCACCTTGCTACTGTCCTCACATTGTCACTGTCACTTTGCTACTGTCCTCACATTGTCACTGTCACTTTGCTACTGTCCCCACATTGTCACTATCAGCTTGCTACTGTCCTCACACTGTCACTGTCACTTTGCACTATCAGCTTGCTACTGTCACTGTCACATTGGTACTGTCCCCACATTGTCACTATCGCCTTGCTACTGTCCTCACACTGTCACTGTCACTTTGCTACTGTCCCCACATTGTCACTATCAGCTTGCTACTGTCACTGTCACATTGGTACTGTCCCCACATTGTCACTATCACCTTGCTACTGTCCCCACATTGTCACTATCTCCTTGCTACTGTCCTCACATTGTCACTGTCACGTTGCTACTGTCCCCACACTCCTACACTGTCACTATCACCTTGCTACTGTCCCCACATTGTCACTATCTCCTTGCTACTGTCCTCACATTGTCACTGTCACGTTGCTACTGTCCCCGCACTCCTACACTGTCACTATCACCTTCGTACTCTCCTCACATTCACTCTTACATTACATTAATTACATTCACAGAGCAAATGTAACTATTCACATTCTATTTTTTCCACATGCCACAACTCGTGTGTGTAATTCACTCTCTGTTACTGACAAATTTTGACGAATGGGGCAATATCCCCACTATTTAAGCCGAAAAAAACGATCATGAGTCCTTAGTGATAAGTGGGGATGGTGGTGATAATGGGGTGGTGGTGGCGGTGTTGCTAGTGTTGGTGGTGGTGTTTCTGTTGTTGTTGGTGTTTTTTGCCCCTTTTGTTGTTATTATTGTTGCTGTTGTTCTTGATGTTGCTGTTATGGCTGTTGTTTGTGGTTGTGGTGTTGTTGTTGTTTGTACTGTTGTTGTTGTTTGATGTTGTTGCTGCTGCTGTTCATGTCGTTTGTGTTGTTGTAGTTTCTGTTATTGCTATTGTTGGTGTTGTGGCTGATGTTGTTGTTATTGTTGATGGTGGTGGAGTCGTTGGTGGTGGTGGTGGTGGTGGTGGTGGTGGTGGTGGTGGTGGTGGTGGTACTAGTGGTGGACGTTATTGTTGTTAGTAATAATTAAAATCATGGTGGTAATAAATAATTAAAATCATGGTGGTAATAAATAATTAAGGTCATGGTGGTAATAAATAATTAAGGTCATGGTGGTAATAAATAATTAAGGTCATGCTGGTAATAAATAATTAAGGTCATGCTGGTAATAAATAATTAAGGTCATGCTGGTAATAAATAATTAAGGTCATGCTGGTAAAAGAAGGACATTAAAAGTGAACATAGCAAAGAGTAAGGTGATGAGGATAACAAAAAAATAGATAATGGAAGATTGGATATCAGATTGGAGGGAGAGAGTATGGAGGAGGTGAATGTGTTCAGATATTTGGGAGTGAACGTGTCAGCAGATGGGTCTATGAAGGATGAGGTGAATCAGAATTGATGAGGGAAAAAGGGTGAGTGGTGCACTGAGGAGTCTGTGGAGACAAAGAACTTTGTCCATGGAAGCAAAGAGGGGAATGTATGAGAGTATAGTTATACCAACACTCTTGTATGGGTGTGAAGCATGGGTGGTGAATGTTGCAACAAGGAGAAGGCTGGAGGCAGTGGAGGTGTCATGTCTGAGGGCAATGTGTGGTGTGAATATAATGCAGAGAATTCAGAGTTTGGAAATTAGGAGGTGTATTATCCAGAGGCTGAGGAGGGGTTGAGGTGGGTGTATAGTGGATGGAAAGAGGGGTAGGGGTCGGTCTAGTAAAGGTTGGAGGGAGGGGGTAAAGGGGGTTTTGTGTGCGAGGGGTTTAGACTTCCAGCAAGCATGCCTGAGCGTGTTAGATAGGAGTGAGGGAAGACGAATGTTTTTTTATGACTTTACGTGCTGTTGGAGTGTGAGCAAGGTAATATTTATGAAGGGATTAAGGGAAGCTGGTTAGCTGGACTTGAGTCTTGGAGATGGGAAGTACAGTGCCGGCACTCTGAAGGAGGGGTGTTAATGTTGCAGTTTTATAACTGTAGTGTAAGCGCTCCTCTGGCAAGACAGTGATGGAGTGAATGATGAATAGTAATGCTGATAATAAATAATTAAGCTCATGCTGGTAATAATTAATGTCATGCTGGTAATAATTAAGGTCATGCTGGTAATAATTAAGGTCATGCTTGTAATAATTAAGGTCATGCTGGTAATAATTAAGGTCATGCTGGTAATAATTAGGTCATGTGTAATAATTAAGGTCATGCTGTAATAATTGGTCATGCTGGTAATAATTAAGGTCATGCTGGTAATAATTAAGGTCATGCTGGAATCATTAAGTCGCTGGTAATAATTAAGGTCATGCTGTAATAATAAGGTCTGTGGTAATAATTAGTCATCTGTAATCATTAAGCTCATGCTGGTAATAATTAAGGTCGATGCTGGTAATAATTAAGTCTCGGTAATAATTAGTCATGCTGAGGATAAATAATAAATGGCATTGGAATCATTGAGGTAATATGTAAGAGTCATGCTGTTAATATTAAGGTCATGCTGGTAATAATTAAGGTCATGCTGTAATAATTAGGTCATGTGGTAATAATTAAGGTCAGTGGTATGAGGTCTGTGGTAAAATTATCATTGGAAAAAGAAGTATGCTGAATAAGTTAAACATGCTGGTATATAAGCATGTGGTAATTTAAGCATGGTAATAATTAGGTCATGCTGAGTAATAATTAGGTCATGCTGGTAATAAATAGAGAATTAAGGTCATCTGGTAATAATTAAGGAGGGAAATAATAGGTCATGTGGTAATTTAGGTGTGTAATATGAGGTCATGCTGGTAATAATTAAAGTCTGTGGTAATAATAAGGTCATGTGTCATTTAGGACTTATAAAGTCATGCTGTAATAATTAGGTCATGCTGTAATAATTAAGTATGCTGGTAATATGGTCTGCTGGTAATAATTAAGGTCATGCTGGTAATAATTAAGGCATGCTGGTAATAATTAAGGTCATGCTGGTAATAATTAAGGTCGTGCTGTAATAATTAAGGTCATGCTGGTAATACATTAAGGTCATGACTGTGTAATATAGGTCATTAATAATTAAGGTCATGCTGGTAATAATTAAGGTCATGCTGGTAATAATTAAGGTCATGCTGGTAATAATTAAGGTCATGCTGTAATAATTAAGGTCATGCTGGTAATAATTAAGTCATGCTGGTAATAATTAAGGTCATGCTGGTAATAATTAAGGTCATGCTGGTAATAATTAAGGTCATGCTGGTAATAATTAAGGTCATGCTGTAATAATTAAGGTCATGCTGGTAATAATTAAGGTCATGCTGGTAATAATTAGGGTCATGCTGTAATAATTAAGGTCATGCTGGTAATAATTAAGGTCATGCTGGTAATAATTAAGGTCATGCTGGTAATAATTAAGGTCATGCTGGTAATAATTAAGGTCATGCTGGTAATAATTAAGGTCATGCTGGTAATAATTAAGGTCATGCTGGTAATAATTAAGGTCATGCTGGTAATAATTAAGGTCATGCTGTAATAATTAAGGTCATGCTGGTAATAATTAAGGTTATGCTGGTAATAATTAAGGTCATGCTGGTAATAATTAAGGTCATGCTGTAATAATTAAGGTCATGCTGGTAATAATTAAGGTCATGCTGGTAATAATTAAGGTCATGCTGGTAATAATTAAGGTCATGCTGGTAATAATTAAGGTCATGCTGGTAATAATTAAGGTCATGCTGGTAATAATTAAGGTCATGCTGGTAATAATTAAGGTCATGTCTGGTAATAATTAAGGTCATGCTGGTAATAATTAAGGTCATGCTGGTAATAATTAAGGTCATGCTGGTAATAATTAAAGTCATGCTGGTAATAATTAAGTCTGCTGGTAATAATTAAGGTCATGCTGGTAATAATTAAGGTCATGCTGGTAATAATTAAGGTCATGCTGGTAATAATTAAGGTCATGCTGGTAATAATTAAGGTCATGCTGGTAATAATTAAGGTCATGCTGGTAATAATTAAGGTCATGCTGGTAATAATTAAGGTCATGCTGGTAATAATTAAGGTCATGCTGGTAATAATTAAGGTCATGCTGGTAATAATTAAGGTCATGCTGGTAATAATTAAGGTCATGCTGGTAATAATTAAGGTCATGCTGGTAATAATTAAGGTCTGCTGGTAATAATTAAGGTCATGCTGGTAATAATTAAAGGTCATGCTGGTAATAATTAAGGTCATGCTGGTAATAATTAAGGTCATGCTGGTAATAATTAAGGTCATCTGGTAATAATTAAGGTCATGCTGGTAATAATTAAGGTCATGCTGGTAATAATTAAGGTCATGCTGTTAATAATTAAGGTCATGCTGTAATAATTAAGGTCATGCTGGTAATAATTAAGGTCATGCTGGTAATAATTAAGGTCATGCTGGTAATAATTAAGGTCATGCTGGTAATAATTAAGGTCATGCTGGTAATAATTAAGGTCATGCTGGTAATAATTAAGTCATGCTGGTAATAATTAAGTCATGCTGGTAATAATTAAGTCATGCTGGTAATAATTAAGGTCATGCTGGTAATAATTAAGGTCATGCTGGTAATAATTAAGGTCATGCTGGTAATAATTAAGGTCATGCTGGTAATAATTAAGGCCATGTTGTAATAATTAAGGTCATGCTGGTAATAATTAAGGTCATGCTGGTAATAATTAAGGTCATGCTGGTAATAATTAAGGTCATGCTGGTAATAATTAAGGTCATGCTGGTAATAATTAAGGTCATGCTGGTAATAATTAAGGTCATGCTGGTAATAATTAAGGTCATGCTGGTAATAATTAAGGTCATGCTGGTAATAATTAGAGTCATGCTGGTAATAATTAAGGTCATGCTGGTAATAATTAAAGTCATGCTGGTAATAATTAAGGTCATGCTGGTAATAATTAAGGTCATGCTGGTAATAATTAAGGTCGTGCTGGTAATAATTAAGGTCATGCTGGTAATAATTAAAGTCATGCTGGTAATAATTAAAGTCATGCTGGTAATAATTAAGGTCGTGCTGGTAATAATTAAAGTCATGCTGGTAATAATTAAAGTCATGCTGGTAATAATTAAGGTCATGCTGGTAATAATTAAGGTCATGCTGGTAATAATTAAGGTCATGCTGGTAATAATTAAGGTCATGCTGGTAATAATTAAGGTCATGCTGTTAATAAGTAAGGTCATGCTGGTAATAATTAAGGTCATGCTGGTAATAATTAAGGTCATGCTGGTAATAATTAAGGTCATGCTGGTAATAATTAAGGTCATGCTGGTAATAATTAAGGTCATGCTGGTAATAATTAAGGTCATGCTGGTAATAATTAAGGTCATGCTGGTAATAATTAAGGTCGTGCTGGTAATAATTAAGGTCATGCTGGTAATAATTAAGGTCATGCTGGTAATAATTAAGGTCGTGCTGGTAATAATTAAGGTCGTGCTGGTAATAATTAAGGTCATGCTGGTAATAATTAAGGTCATGCTGGAAATAATTAAGGTCATGCTGGTAATAATTAAGGTCGTGCTGGTAATAATTAAGGTCATGCTGGTAATAATTAAGGTCATGCTGGTAATAATTAAGGTCATGCTGGTAATAATTAAGGTCATGCTGGTAATAATTAAGGTCATGCTGGTAATAATTAAGGTCATGCTGGTAATAATTAAGGTCATGCTGGTAATAATTAAGGTCATGCTGGTAATAATTAAGGTCATGCTGGTAATAATTAAGGCCATGTTGTAATAATTAAGGTCATGCTGGTAATAATTAAGGTCGTGCTGGTAATAATTAAGGTCATGCTGGTAATAATTAAGGTCATGCTGGTAATAATTAAGGTCGTGCTGGTAATAATTAAGGTCGTGCTGGTAATAATTAAGGTCATGCTGGTAATAATTAAGGTCGTGCTGGTAATAATTAAGGTCATGCTGGTAATAATTAAGGTCATGCTGGTAATTAATAATCACAATACTTATAATTAATCATAACTGCAACAATAAATATATCATCAATCAACGCATAAAATAATTTAATTCTGAAAATATTGAAGGTAATTATTTTTGTTGTGTTTGTTGACTTCTTTGTTTCTTTGTTGTGTTATGAGAGGTTAATTAAATATAAGACCCCCTACCTTCCCACCTACATCCTCCCTACCTTCCTACCCTAAACCCCTACTTACCTCCTTCCTCTCCTACCTTCCTCCCTACCTCCCTTCCTTATCTCCTCCTCCCTGCCACCTCCTCCCTACCTCCCTCCTCCTACCGCCCTCTCCCTACCTCCTCCTCCCCTACCACCCTCCTCCCCTACCTCCCTCCTCCCCTACCCCCTCTCCCCTACCTCCCTCTCCCCTACCTCCCTCTCCCTATCTCCCTCCTCCCCTACCACCTTCCTCCCCTACTCCCTCTCCCCTACCTCCCTCCCCCTACCTCCCTCCTCCCCTACCTCCCTTTCCCTTATATCCCTCCTCCCTACCACCCTCCTCCCTACCTCCCTCCTCCCTACCTCCCTCCTCTACCTCCCTCCTCCCTACCTCCCTCCTCCCCTACCACCCTCCTCCCTTACCTCCCTCCTCCCCTACCTCCCTCTCTTCTACCTCCCTCCTCCCCTACCTCCCTCCTCCCTACCTCCCTCCCCTTAACTCCCTCTCCCTATCTCCCTCCTCCCTACTTCCCTCTTCTCTTAGTTTCTCCTTTCATCTTACCTTCCCTCTTCCCCTAATCCTCACTGCCTCTCTCTTCTTTTCCTTCTCCCTTATTCCCTTTCCTCATTCAATCCTCCCCCTCATCTTCTCATTTCCCTCTCAGTTTTTCTGCTTTTTAAAGTCCCCTCCCTTTAAACCCCTCTCTCCCCACTACACAAACCTCTCCTCCTCCCCTATTCAAACAATCCTCCTCCCCACTACACAATCATACTCCCCACCACATAATCATCCTCCCCACCACACAATCATCCTCCCCACCATGCAATCATCCTCCCCACTACACAATCATCTCCCCACCACATAATCATCCTCCCCACCACACAATCATACTCCCCACCATGCAATCATCCTCCCCACCACACAATCATCCTCCCCACCATGCAATCATCCTCCCACTACACAATCATACTCCCCACCACATAATCATCCTCCCCACCACACAATCATACTCCCCACCATGCAATCATCCTCCCCATCACACAATCATCCTCCCCACCATGCAGTCATCCTCACCAAAACTACCACAGCACCACCACAAAACCACAACAGCGCCACCACAAACCACCACCACAAATAACTACCACAGCACCACCACAGCACCACCACAGCACCACCACAGCACCACCACAGCACCACCACAGCACCACAACAACACCACAGTACCACCACAGCACTACCACAGCACCACCACAACACCACAACAGCACCATCACACACCACCACAGCACCATCACAGCACCACCACAGCACCATCACAGCACCACCACAGCACCATCACGGCACCACAGCATCATCACAGCACCATAACAGCTCCACTCCAAAACCATCACAGCATCACAGCACCATCACAGCACCATCACAACACCATCACAGCACCATCACAGCACCACAACAGCACCATCACAGCACCACCACAGCACCATCACAGCACCATCACAGCACCACCACAGCACCATCACAGCACCACCACAGCACCATCACAGCACCACCACAGCACCATCACAGCATCACAGCACCACCACAGCACCATCACAGCACCACCACAGCACCATCACAGCATCACAGCACCACCACAGCACCATCACAGCACCACCACAGCACCATTACAGCATCACAGCACCACACACAGCACCATCACAGCACTCACCACAGACAAACCATCACAGCATCACAGCACCACCACAGCACCATCACAGCACCACCACAGCACCATACAGCATGGTCGAAGCATGTGCAACAGCACCACCACAGCACCATCACAGCACTACCACAGCACCATTACAGCATCACAGCACCACAACAACGTGATCAATTGTCTCACCAATACATTTCATCAGAGTCAAGACCACCATACGACTCTACTGTTACCAGGAGGAGGAAGTGGACAACGACAAGCACGGCAAGGCAGCAGGGTTCACGAGGCAGCTGGAAGGCAGAGGGGAGAGCGAGGAAAGGGAGGAGTGATGGGATGGGGCAGGAGGAGAGGCAATTATCTAGAGGGGGAAAAAGAGTCTTGAAGGATGGAGGAGTAGGTGGAGAGGGAAGATAGAGGGTTGGGAGAGGGAAGGTAGAGGGAAGAGGAAAAGCCCGAAAGGAGAGGAGGTGGATGAGGGAAGAGAGGAGGGAGAAAGGGGAGAAGAGAGGGGAAGGGAGAGGAAGGGGAGAGGATAGATGAGAGGGGGAGAGAAGGAAGAGGGAAGAGGAAAGCGAGAAAGGGAGGAAAGAGGGGAGGGAAGAGGAGTATGAGGAACAATTCGAAGGAAGGGAAAGAGGATGGAATGAAAGATGAAAGGAGAGAGAAACAAGGAAGGTGAAAGGAGAGGGGAAAATGAAGGAGGGAAGAGGAGAGAGGAAACAATCGAAGGAAGGGGAAAGAGGAGGGAAATAGAAGAGGAACATGGAGAGGGAAACATCAGCAAGGGGAAAGAGAGGGAAACATCAAGGGAACATAGGGGAACATGAGAGGGGAAACATCAGCAAGGGGAACATGAGAGGGGAAACATCAGCAAGGGGAACATGAGAGGGGAAACATCAGCAAGGGGAAACATCAGCAAGGGGAACATGAGAGGAGAAACATCAGCAAGGGAACATAGACAGGGAACATCAGCAAGGGGAACATAGAAGGGAAACATCAGCAAGGGAACATGAAGGGGAACATCAGCAAGGGAATCATTAGAGAGGGAAACATCAGCAAGGGAAATTAGAGGGAAACATCAGCAAGGGAACATGAGAGGAAACATCAGCAAGGGGAATATTAGAGAGGAAACATCAGCAAGGGAACATGAGAGGAAACATCAGCAAGGGGAATATTAGAGAGGAAACATCAGCAAGGGAACATGAGAGGAAACATCAGCAAGGGAACATGAGAGGAAACATCAGCAAGGGAACATGAGAGGAAACATCAGCAAGGGAACATGAGAGGAAACATCAGCAAGGGAACATGAGAGGAAACATCAGCAAGGGAACATGAGAGGAAACATCAGCAAGGGAACATGAGAGGAAACATCAGCAAGGGAACATGAGAGGAAACATCAGCAAGGGAACATGAGAGAAACATCAGCAAGGGAACATGAGAGGAAACATCAGCAAGGGAACATGAGAGGAAACATCAGCAAGGGAACATGAGAGGAAACATCAGCAAGGGAACATGAGAGGAAACATCAGCAAGGGAACATGAGAGGAAACATCAGCAAGGGAACATGAGAGGAAACATCAGCAAGGGAACATGAGAGGAAACATCAGCAAGGGAACATGAAAGGAAACATCAGCAAGGGGAATATTAGAGGGGAAACATCAGCAAGGAGAATATTAGAGGGGAAACATCATCAAGGGAACATGAGAGGGGAAACATCAGCAAGGAGAATATTAGAGGGGAAACATCAGCAAGGGAACATGAGAGGAAACATCAGCAAGGGAACATGAGAGGAAACATCAGCAAGGGAACATGAGAGGAAACATCAGCAAGGGAACATGAGAGGAAACATCAGCAAGGGAACATGAGAGTAAACATCAGCAAGGGAACATGAGAGTAAACATCAGCAAGGGAACATGAGAGTAAACATCAGCAAGGGAACATGAGAGTAAACATCAGCAAGGGAACATGAGAGGAAACATCAGCAAGGGAACATGAGAGTTGTGTGTGTGTGTGTGTGTTAGTTACCATTTTGTCCTAGGCACATGTCAATTAGACACTAGGCCTGTTGTATATATGTGTGTGTGTGTATGTGTATGTAAGGAAACACATCGAAATGTTTCTGCCCCACCGGGAATTGAACCCGGCCACTCCGTACGTGAAGCAAGAGCTTTACCCACTAGGCCACCGTATGATGTGTGTGTGTGTGTGTGTGTGTGTGTGTGTGTGTGTGTATGTGTGTGTGTGTATGTGTGTGTATGTGTGTGTGTGTGTGTTTGTGTGTACTCACCTAATTATACTCACCTAATTGTGGTTGCAGGGGTCGAGACTCAGCTCCTGGCCCCGCCTCTTCACTGTCCGCTACTGGGTCACTTCTCTCCCTGCTCCATGAACTTTATCATACCTCGTCTTAAAGCTATGTATGGTTACTGCCTCCACTACATCACTTGCTAGACTATTCACTTCCTGACTACTCTATGGCTGAAGAAATGCTTCCTAACATCTTTTTGACTCATCTGAGTCTTCAACTTCCAATTGTGACCCCTTGTTTCTGTGTTCCCTCTCTGGAACATCCTGTCAGTATCTACCTTGTCGATTCCCCGCAGAATTTTGTATGTCGTTATCATGTCTCCTCTAACCCTTCTGTCCTCCAGTGTTGTCAGGTCGATTTCCCTTAACCTTTCATCGTAGGACATTCCCCTGAGCTGTGGAACTAACCTTGTCGCAAACCTTTGCACTTTCTCTAAATTCTTGACGTGCTTGACCAGGTGTGGGTTCCAGACTGGTGCTACATACTCTAGTATGGGCCTGACGTACACGGTGTACAGTGTCTTGAACGATTCCTTGTTAAGGTAACGGAACGCTAATCTTAGGTTTGCTAGTCGCCCATATGCTGCCGCGGTTATCTGGTTGATGTGTGTTTCCGGAGACATGCTTGGCGTTATACTCACCCCAAGATCTTTCTCCTTTGATGAGGTTTGTAGCCTTTGTCCGCCTAGCCTGTACTCTGTCAGCGGTCTTCTTTGCCCTTCTCCGATCTTCATGACTTTGCATTTGGTGGGATTGAATTCGAGAAGCCAGTTGCTAGACCAGATGTCAAGCTTGTCCAGGTCTGTTTGAAGTCCTGCTTGGTCTTCATCCAATGTGATTCTCCTCGTTAATTTCACATCATCTGCGAACAGAGACACTTCTGAGTCTATCCCGTCCGTCATGTCATTCACATATACCAGGAATAACACTGGTCCTAGGACTGACCCCTGCGGTACACCGCTCGTCACCGGCGCCCACTGTGATACCTCATTCACGCACCATGACTCGTTGTTGCCTCCCTGTCAGGTATTCCCTGATGCATTTCAGTGCCCTTCCTGTTATACCTGCTTGTTCTTCCAACTTCTTTACTAATCTCATATGAGGAACTGTGTCGAAGGCCTTCTTGCAGTCCAGGAAAATGCAGTCAACCCACCCTGTATGTGTATGTGTGTGTATGATGTGTGTGTGTGTGAGTGTATGTGTGTATGATGTGTGTGTGTGTATGATGTGTGTGTGTGTGTGTGATGTGTGTGTGTGTGTGTGTGTGAGTGTATGTGTGTATGATGTTGTGTGTGATGTGTGGTGTGTGTATGTGGGGTAGTGTGTATGTGTGTAGTGTGTGTGTGTGTGTGTGTGTGTGTGTGTGTAGTGTACAGTTATGCATACTCGTCTGTTTAGGATACATTTACTCGCATACTTTGTTATAGGATACAGTATACTCGCATACTTCACGTCCTGTTATAGGATACAGTTACTGCATACTTCACTTGTTATAGGATACAGTATACTCGCATACTTCACAGTCCTGTGGTTTTTAAAGGAGGATACAGTGTACTGCATACTCCGTCTGTTTAGATACAGTTCATCTTCACGTCCTGTTATAGGATACAGTACTGCATACTTCACGTCCTGTTATAGGATACAGTATACTCGCATACTTCACGTCCTGGTTTAGGATACAGTATACTCGCATACTTCACGTCCTGGTTTAGGATACAGTGTACTCGCATACTTCACGTCCTGGTTTAGGATACAGTGTACTCGCATACTTCACGTCCTGTTTAGGATACAGTATACTCGCATACTTCACGTCCTGGTTTAGGATACAGTGTACTCGCATACTCACTCTAAGAAATCTCCCTTTTCAAAATTACGTTATAAATGACACACAACTTCCCAAATGCTATAACGAATTCATTCACAATTGTTGGGGACATTGTCGAGTCAGCTGATTGGTCAATATTCCAAGTACATGGTCAGCAGAGCCTCCTGATTGGCTCAAGTAGCACGCCTTCCAGCCAATCAGGATGCGTTACTTCAGGTACAAAATTCAGCTACTTCTTGCTTTTTCGACTTCCCCCTCGCTTATCCGAACACTTAAATCGCTTATCCGAACACTTGATCGCTTATCCGAACACTTAAATCGCTTATCCGAACACTTGATCGCTTATCCGAACACTTAAATCGCTTATCTGAACACTTAATTGCTTATCTGAATTCCTGTTCATTTGTTCACACACACACACACACACACACACACACACACAGAGCCCCGGTGGCCTGGTGGCTAAAGCTCTCGCTTCACGCACGGAGGGCCCCCGTTCAATTCCCGGCGGGGCGGAAACATTTCGAAGTGTTTCCTTACACACACACATACAACAGGCCTAGTGTACACGCAGAACTACAAAGGGATCTGGACAGGCTGCAAGCCTGGTCCAGCAATTGGCTCCTGGAGTTCAACCCCACCAAGTGCAAAGTCATGAAGATTGGGGAAGGGCAAAGAAGACCGAAGACGGAGTACAGTCTAGGGGGCCAGAGACTACAAACCTCAATCAAGGAAAAAGATCTTGGGGTGAGTATAACACCAGGCACATCTCCTGAGGCGCACATCAACCAAATAACAGCTGCAGCATACGGGCGCCTAGCAAACCTAAGAACAGCATTCCAACATCTTAATAAAGAATCGTTCAGGACCCTGTACACTGTGTACGTTAGGCCCATACTGGAGTATGCAGCACCAGTTTGGAACCCACATCTAGCCAAGCACGTAAAGAAGCTAGAGAAAGTGCAAAGGTTTGCAACAAGACTAGTCCCGGAGCTAAGGGGTATGTCCTACGAGGAGAGGTTAAGGGAAATCGACCTGACGACACTGGAGGACAGGAGAGACGACATGATAACGACATATAAAATACTGAGAGGAATTGACAAGGTGGACAGAGACAGAATGTTCCAGAGATGGGACACAGCAACAAGGGGTCACAGTTGGAAGTTGAAGACTCAGATGAATCACAGAGATGTTAGGAAGTATTTCTTCAGTCACAGAGTAGTCGGGAAGTGGAATAGCTTGGGAAGCGATGTAGTGGAGGCAGGCTCCATACATAGCTTTAAGAAGAGGTATGATAAAGCTCATGGCGCAGGGAGAGTGACCCAGTAGCGGCCAGTGAAGAGGCGGGCCTAGAGCTGTGTCTCGACCGCTGCAACCATAACCAGGTGAGTACAGTCATACGTGTTGACTCTGTGGTATCCTGACCAGGAGTTGAACCCACACTTCACTCTGGAGACAAAAATATGGCTAATATTATATACACAGTGAAACTGACTCACTTCTCAAGTCATTAATGTTGACAAGCCATAAACACTAATGTTTTTATGACTGTTGTCAGCGTGGAGCGTGTTGGTGACCCGGCGGGGTGAGGCAGGGAAGTACTTCACCTCTCTCACTCCATAGATCAAAAATGGTTATAATATTTAAAGGGGTGGCCCAGTAAGCCAGCGGAAGGCCTCGGTCAGATGACCAAGAGCTCCAGCGGCGGGTCATCATGTGACTAAGACCCGCGTCAGGAAACACTTGTCCTGTTTCCTGAAAAGCCTTACCTAACCTAACTCTCACTCCCACACACAGCCAGGCTGTTGCTGCTTGTTGATGGCACTACTTGTTATTCTACAGTATTTACAAAATACTCGAACCTTTTGGTTATTCAACGCTTCAAATACATTAATTTCTTACTTTATATAACAAACTTACACTATCAATATCAACTGCCGTGACCACGTTACTGCCGTGACCACGTTACTGCCGTAACAACTTCACTCTTATATTACACAAATCAAGATCACAAGCCAAGTGAAAGTATTCAAAATTTATTGTTCATATTCCACAATCCATGTCTATAAGACGTCACATACCATCGGTCAGGAGTGTGAAGACGAAAGGGAAAATATCCCCCACCATTTATACCGAAAAATAGAATGAGTTCTTAGTAAGACAAGCATCCTGTGGGGGGAATGCCCCCCCCCCTCTAGAGAAGAGGCCTTCCCTACCCCTAGGTACAAACCACAACCCCCACCATCACATTAAGGTGGCCCAGCGTCGCGGGGAAAGATGTAGTGTTGGGGTTGGCATGGTGGGGGGTTGGGGCTGGCGGAGGTAGAGCCGGGGAGTTAGAGTGCAATAAATGTCGACCAAGCCAACCATGAAGGCTGGGCCAGGAGAAGTGTCTCGACCCCCCTCTGTAAACAACAAGGAAAGTACACAGGCTGGACCCCCACCCGATGAAATGTGCAAAGAAACTAGAGAAAGTCTAGAGATTAGTACCCAAACCGCTCCTCGAGGTGAGGGGACTGACCTACGAGAAGTTAATGGAGGTAAAGGACTCAGGAGGGGAAAAGACATATTAACAATGTACAAAATACTCAGAGGACTTCCGAGGGAAGTCATGGGACATACTGTTTTAGAGCTGGAGACCAGGATATAAGAGAGAAGTTAGAGACTCGCATGAGTCACTAGGGTGTTACTAACACCAGGGTGTTACAAATACAAGGGTGTTACTAACACCAGGGTGTTACTAACACCAGGTGTTACTAACACCAGGGTGTTACTGACACCAGGGTAGTCAGCAAGTGGAATTATATATATATATATATATATATATATATATATATATATATATATATATATATATATATATATATATATATATATATGTAGATGAATGGTTCAGAGAACCGACAAGTTGATAAATTAAACACATATGCAACACTTGGGTATCTTTAATGAGGAAACGTTTCGCCACACAGTGGCTTCATCAGTCCATACAAAGGAGAATGGTGAAGAACAGGAGGAGTTTGAGGTAATCAGTTCATCAACCTGGAGTCGATGTTGTCAGTCCATCAATCTTGACAACACGGGAGGACAGGAGAGACATGATAACAACATATAAAATACTGAGAGGAATTGACAGGGTGAATAAGGACAGAATGTTTTAGAGATGTGACACAGCAACAAGGGGTCACAACTGGAAGTTGAAAACTCAGATGAGTCACAGGGATGTTAGGAAGTATTTCTTCAACCATAGAGTTGTCAGGAAGTGGAATAGTCTGAGAGTGGTGTAATGGAGGCAGGATCCATACACAGCTTTAAGAGTTGGTATGATAAAGCTCATGGAGCAGGGGGAGTGAGGACCTAGTAGCGACCAGTGAAGAGGCGGGGCCAGGAGCTATGAATCGACCCCTGCAACCACAATTAGGTGAGTACACACACACACACGACAGAAGGTATATTTAGAAGTGTCTCTATTCGCAGACGACATGAAACTAATGAGGAGAATTCAAGTGGACGAGGATCATTCAAGACCACAAAGGGATCTGGACAGGCTGCAAGCCTGGTCCAACAAATGGCTACTGGAGTTCAACCCTATCAAATGCAAAGTTATGAAGCTTGGGGAAGGACAAAGAAGATCGGAGACGGAGTACAGGCTCGAGGTTCATAGGCTCCAAAGCTCATTCAGAGAAAAAGATCTTAGGGTGATTATCATACCGACACTGTACACCGTGTACGTCAGGCCCACATTGGATTATGCAACACCAGTATGGAACCAACACCTCGTCAAACACGTCAAGAAATTAGAGAAAATGCAAAGGTTTGCAACAAGAATAGTCCCGGAGCTGAAGGGTATGTCCTACGAAGAGAGGTTAAGGGAACTCAACCTGATAACACTGGAAGACAAGAGGAATAACGACTTTAAATACTGAGTGGAACACACAAGGTGTTCAGGGACACAATGTTTCAGATATGGGCTACAGGAACAAGAGGACACAGCCGGAAGTTGAAAACTCAGATGAGTCACAGGGATGTTAGGAAGCATTTCTTCAGCCTTAGAGTTTTCAAGAAGCAGGATAATCTAGAGAGTGAGGTAGTAGAGGCAGGATCCATACATAGCTTTAAGAAGAGGTACAATAAAGCTCTTGGAGCAGGGAGGGAGTGGACCTAGTAGCTACCAGCGAAAAAGCGGCGCCAGGAGCTGTGAATCAACCCCTGCAACCACATACAGGTGAGTACCCAAACATGCATCCAAATTCTGCCTGCCTACTTGCCTGCCTGTCTCTTTCTGCCTCCCTCCCTGCCTGGTTGCCTTCCTCCCTGCCTGGTTGCCTTCCTCCCTGCCTGCCTGCCTCACTGGCTCCTTCACTGCCTGCCTTCCTCAATGCCTGCCTACTCTCCGTGCCCGCTTGCCTCCCTTTGTGCCTGCCTCTCTGCCTCCCTCCTTGCATGCCTGCCTCCCTGCCGGCCTCTCTACCTTCCTCCCTCCCTGCCTGCCTCCCTCCCTGCCTGCCTCCCAGCCTGCCACCCTGGATGCCTGCCTCCCTGGCTGCCTGCCTCCCAGCCTGCCTCCCTGGCTGCCTTCCTCCCTCCCTGCCTTCCTCCCATGTCAGTAATCCCGGACAAGTGTGTGTGTAGTTCTGGCGGCAAACTAAAGCAAACTGTTGTGTGGTGATACCAGGAAGATCTCCACTACACAGTTACCGAGACTCCCGCTATACTTCCCATCTTTATATACGTTCTTCTTCTACATTCTCTTCTCCTTCCTTCTCTGCTTTGCTTCCCAGTTTATCATCCATTGCTACTCCTCTCCTCCTGGGCACGAAAGATTTATAGTGGAGATAAGAAAATGATGAAAAACCTGTCCAACAGATGTGAATCATTTGGGATCAAATTTTCCCTCATCCGCTCTCAAGACATGACCATTAGGAACGGTAATGGTGCCTTTTTCTCTCTCTCTCTCTCTCTCTCTCTCTCTCTCTCTCTCTCTCTCTCACTCATAAATATAATAACATACCTCCCTCAAGGCTTAGGAAAAAAAATGAAAAAAATATAATCGGCCATTTTTTCCTCATCCAATTGAGGGAGACTGCTACTGTGATGGCCCTCCCTCCCTCTCTCCCTCCCTCCCTCCCTCCCTCCCTCCCTCCCTCTCCCTCCCTCCCTCCCTCCCTCCCTCCCTCCCTCCTCCCTCCCTCCCTCCCTCTCTCCTTCAATCCAACCTTCTCCTCCCTCTTTATTCCACTTTACACTCCTTCCCTATTGTCATCCATATATCCCTCCCTTGCATCCTCTCCCGTGTATCCTCTCCCTCCCTCCCTCTGCTTCCCTCTCCTCCCTCCCTCTCCTCCCTCCCTACTATCATCTATGAATCCCTCTTCCCAAATCCCTACCTCCTTGTTTCAGTGTTCTTGTTCATCTTCATCCTTCGTTGTCAGAAATGGGACATGAGGAAGGAGAGTAAGAAAGGGAAGGAGGGAAAGAAGGAAGGTTAGTGAGAGGGAGGGAAGAAGGGAGAGGGAGAGGGAAAAGGAAGGGGAGAGAGAAAGAGAGAGAGTGAGAGGGAGATATGAAGAGGGAATTGCTAGCTAAATGGAAGGAATGACTAGCAGAAACGAGAGGGAGAAAGACTGATTTTAGCAATTTAGTATCAACATCATCAACTTAACACCAACATCATCAACTTAACACCAACATCATCAACTTAACACCAACATCATCAACGACACACCAACACCATCAACTTAATACCAACATCGTCAACTTAACACCATCATCATCAACGTAAAACCAACATCATCAACGTAACACCAACATCGTCAACTTAACACCAACATCGTCAACTTAACACCAACATCATCAACTTAACACCAACATCATCAACTTAACACCAACATCATCAACGTAACACCAACATCATCAACGTAACACCAACATCATCAACGTAACACCAACACCATCAACTTAACACCAACATCGTCAACTTAACACCAACATCATCAACTTAACACCAACATCATCAATCAACGTAACACCAACACCATCAACTTAACACCAACATCGTCAACTTAACACCAACATCATCAACGTAACACCAACATCATCAACTTAACACCAACATCGTCAACTTAACACCAACATCATCAACTTAACACCAACATCATCAACTTAACACCAACATCATCAACGTAACACCAACATCATCAACGTAACACCAACACCATCAACGTAACACCAACATCTCAATTCAACACCAACATCGTCAACTTAACACCAACATCATCAACTAACACCAACATCATCAACTTAACACCAAATCATCAACGTACCACCAACATCATCAACGTAATACCAACATCGTCAACTTAACACCAACAACCAATCAACTTAACACCAACATCATCAACGTAACACCAACATCATCAACACACCAACATCGTCAACTTAACACCAACATCATCAACTAACACACATCATCAACTTAACACCAACATCAACTTAACACAAACATCTCAACTTAACACCAGCATCATCAACTAACATCAACATCATCAACTAACACCAACACCATCAACTTAACACCAACATCGTCAACTAACACCAACATCATCAACGTAACACCAACATTCAACTTAACACCAACATCAACTTAATACCAACATCAACTGTAACACCAACATCATCAACGTACACCAACATCAACTTAACACCAACATCGTCAACTTAACATCAACATCATCAACTTAACACCAACATCATCAACTTAACATCAACATCATCAACGTAACACCAACACCATCAACTTAACACCAACATCGTCAACTTAACACCATCATCATCAACGTAACACCAACATCATCAACGTAACACCAACACCATCAACTTAACACCAACATCGTCAACTTAACACCAACATCGTCAACTTAACACCAACATCATCAACTTAACACCAACATCATCAACTTAACACCAACATCATCAACGACACACCAACACCATCAACTTAATACCAACATCGTCAACTTAACACCAACATCATCAACTTAACACCAACATCATCAACTTAACACCAACATCATCAACGACACACCAACACCATCAACTTAACACCAACATCATCAACTTAACATCAACATCGTCAACTTAACACCAACACCATCAACTTAACACCAACATCGTCAACTTAACACCAGCATCATCAACTCAACATCAATATCCTCAACTTAACACCAACATCATCAACTTAACACCAACATCAACTCAACACCAGTATCATCAACTTAACACCAACATCAACTTACCACCAACATCATCAACTTAACACCAACATCAACTCAACACCAACATCAACTTAACACCAACATCAACTCAACACCAACATCAACTCAACACCAACATCAACTCAACACCAGTATCATCAACTTAACACCAACATCAACTTAACACCAACATCAACTTAACACCAACATCAACTCAACACCAGCATCATCAACTAAACACTGTCGTCACAATCACTCTCACTGTCAAAAATCATATTCACGAAGCAAGTTCAACTATGTAGAATCTATTTTTCATATTCCACAATCCACGTCCACAATTCCTTCAATGTTGCCATCTACAAGCGTGAACAAATTTAGACGTAAGGGCAAATATCCCCAACCATTTATGCCGAAAGATATGCTGGTTTGTCAGGCAGGCGCCTATGAGGGGAGAGTGGTACTCCTCCCAGAGAGGAGGAACCTCCTACCCCTAAGTTCAACCCCCCACCATAGCGTTAAGGGGAGGTGGAAGGGGAGGGAAAGGGTGAGGGTGGGAGAGGGGATGAACTACCCTCGGACCATCTGACTGTTTATGCAGCAGACAACGGCCACTGCTGGTGTTAATTGGTCGTTACAGTGAGTTAACACTGTCAACCATCTCGTTCACCCTCCCCTCGTTCACCCTCCTCTCGTTCACTCTCCCCTCGTTTACTCCCCTCGTTCACCCCCTCCCCTCGTTCACCATTCCCTCGTTTCCCTCCCCTCGTTCACCCCACCTCGTTCACCCTCCCATCGTTCACCCCTCCCCTCGTTCACCCTCCCTTCGTCAACCCCATGACAGCCAACCCCCACACCCAAACCTCTACTTACCACCCCATCAACTAATTACACCCACACACACATAACCACCCCACCATCCACATCACTACCCCTCCCACATAAACACCCCCACACCCACAACCACATCATCCACCTCCATTAATCAACCACCACACTTTCCACTTTCATCGCCTCCAACCTTCCTCACCTCCCCCTCTCTTCACCTTCCAAATCTCTCTCACCTTCTCCACCTCCCCCTCCAACTCTCACCTCTCCCCCCCTCCCATCTTCCTCACCTACTTCCTACTTCCTCAACCATGTTAAAGTGTTTCTCAGGATCGTTTGAGAGATATCACTCATCACCCCACGGATGACTCCCCTCATTCTCATCCACACTGCATAATAATCTCCCCACGCTAGTTTCACCCTCACGAAATATTTTTACACTGAAACTTAAGCGATAAACCCGTATGGGTCTTACACCCATATCCCCTTTGGTAAGAATTGATGGCGGAATATGACAGGAAATCATAACTCTTGTTCCCACTATGTAACTATCACATATAAGACGATAGCAGCACACTGTGGGTGTTCCCACACACCTGACACACAAGTCTGAGAGACATGTCTGAGAGACATGTCTGAGAGACATGTCTGAGAGACAAGTCTGAGAGACATGTCTGAGAGACAAGTCTGAGAGACAAGTCTGAGAGACAAGTCTGAGAGACAAGTCTGAGAGACAAGTCTGAGAGACAAGTCTGAGAGACAAGTCTGAGAGACAAGTCTGAGAGACAACTCTGAGAGACAAGTCTGAGAGACAAGTCTGAGAGACAAGTCTGAGAGACAAGTCTGAGAGACAAGTCTGAGAGACAAGTCTGAGAGACAAGTCTGAGAGACAAGTCTGAGAGACAAGTCTGAGAGACAAGTCTGAGAGACAAGTCTGAGAGACAAGTCTGAGAGACAAGTCTGAGAGACAAGTCTGAGAGACAAGTCTGAGAGACAAGTCTGAGAGACAAGTCTGAGAGACAACTCTGAGAGACAAGTCTGAGAGACAAGTCTGAGAGACAAGTCTGAGAGACAAGTCTGAGAGACAAGTCTGAGAGACAAGTCTGAGAGACAAGTCTGAGAGACAACTCTGAGAGACAAGTCTGAGAGACAAGTCTGAGAGACAAGTCTGAGAGACAAGTCTGAGAGACAAGTCTGAGAGACAAGTCTGAGAGACAAGTCTGAGAGACAAGTCTGAGAGACTAAGTCTGAGAGACAAGTCTGAGAGACAAGTCTGAGAGACAAGTCTGAGAGACAAGTCTGAGAGACTAAGTCTGAGAGACAAGTCTGAGAGACAAGT